>JASDQU010103352.1:175927-239634 GCA_032191745.1 Picea mariana | reverse complement strand
CCCAGGATAAATGTTGTGTCTCTTGTGATTGTGTATTTCTCAGTGATCTTGGATTATGCTATTGTTATCTAATGAAATGAAAACATCTATAATAATGGCTTAAACATTAACACAACACGGCCGATTGATTGGCGACTGGGTCGACTTGGCTGAGTTGATTGGTGACCTGGTCGACTTGGCCATTGGCTCGGTTCGGTGGGCCTTTTTTGTTAACAAACTGATCAAGTCAAAGCATGACTCGACTAGTTTGGTACCAAACCGGCCGTACTCGGCCTAGTCAGTACCTACTCAGCTAAGTAGGTACTGGACCCCACCAACATGCAAAATTCAATTTTTCTTTAAAAGGGTTTGACCAAAAATGCTGGCAATTAAATTACCATTAATTGTTTTAGGATGTTTGAGAGTGGTTCCAACCTCATCACACTTCATATGGAGCTCGGTTCGGTAGGCTAGTTTGGTACCGAATCGACCGAGCCAAAGCATGACTCGGTTGGTTTCGTACCAAATCGGTCCTACTTGGCCTAGTTGGTACCTACTCGACCGAGTAGGTATTGGACCCCACCAACATGCAAAATTCAATTTTTCTTTCAAAGGGTTTGACCAAAAATGTTGGCAATTAAATTACCATTATTTGTTTTAGGATGTTTGAGAGTGGTTCCAATGTCATCAGACTTCATATGGAGAAAGTAGAATTTCATATCTCATTCAAAATTCAGCAGACCTAGCAGTTTTCAGGATTTCGGGATTGGTAGGATTGCAACGTTTTCATTAGGTTCTATCAACTTATGAGTGTATGGGATTGGCATTTAATCAAGAGCACCAATCCCTTTATGTATATTGATGTTGGTGGTATTGTTAGAATTAGGGAAAAAATAGAAAAACAATAATGCGTTTAATTTCTGTTCACTAGATCAGCACATATGAGAAAAGATATACACAGATCTAAATTAAATTCTGAATTTAAACAAAAATTTTGGGTGTAAAAATAAACCTTTAGCTTACCTCCTGGTCAATGAAGGATGTACTTGTCACATGTGTGGATGTAGACCTCTTGAATATGCTCAGAAACTTAGTTTAGGTTCATGGATCAAACCTCTAAAGTTTGATCTCTGTCATATAGACTGAAGGACAATTTTTCCAAGGTATAGACCATAAAAAGGATGTTGTCCACAACTGAGACAACAAAAGCACCACAAAAGGAAACAACAAGACCTCCAAGCAGAGAGCAACAATACCCTCCACAACTGAAACAGGAAAACCCTCCACAGAAACAAAAGACAACACAGGGATAAAGGGGACAGCAAGTAGAATACCCCACAGGAGCCCTAATAGCCCTAGTGACAGCCAAGAGGAGAGGCTGCGACTCTCACACACCAAACTGGCAGCTYAGAAAAGGGGTCGTGGCACCTGTACTCAGGTCCGTGGCTCTTGTAGACAGGTCCGGCAGCCAAAGGAGGCACCACATGCACCTCAGCTCTAGTAGACAGGTCCGACAGCCAAAGGAGGCACCATATGCACCTCATACACCAGCAGACAATCAAGAAGAAGCTCTTAGTCAACAATAAGACCAAGCAAATACCTCAGATCTGAAACTGATAAACCAAAAAGAGAGGCCACACCAACACAAGGAGAGAGTAACTGAGGTAGTTGCAACAATAGGAGAGTGAGAGTGAGTGTGTGTATTGAAATGCTAGAGGGTAGGGTTCTTTTTATAGCTAGGGAGAGGGGTTAGGGCTAATATAAAATATAATTAAATATTGACAATTTAATTAATATAAATATTAATTAAATGTCAATTAATATTAAAGTAAATTATAAAAACCCCTACCACATAAAACAAGAGGGAAAGGAAGACAATAAGCAAAGGGGGAACCTTTTAAGACAAAGTCAAGGGGGGGTCCACAATGGCAAAGCATGTCCACATGATTCTCATAATGACTTATAAAATTTTATCATCACTGCATAAGAGGGTATATCAACAATGTGGTCATGTCCATCTTCATAGGCACTCCTAGGTCTCATGGACCATCCCGGGAGAGAGGAAGAGGATCACACATCAACACATCTTGGTATTTCGCCAAGATCTACTTGGTCAAAGACCAGGTTGCCCCAGAACACATCTGGGGGCCCTAGAACACATCTAAGGTCTTATCCACCAAGGTACAAGACCAAGGATCAACCCATGCATTAAGCAAGGGTTCCCTGTAACACATCCAGGGGCCCTAGAACACATCTAGGCACTTATATCAACCACCAAGGAACACATCCAAGGATCAATCCAAGCATTGAGCAAGGTTTACTTGGAACACATCCAAGGGCCCTAGAACACATCTAGGGACTTACTACTTGGTCCAAGACCAAGAACCCCAGTCATATACTAGGGGCCCTCACTAGGGTCTTTTGCTATGGCTCTCACTGCTTGGTCTCATACCAAGAAACCCCAGGAGTGTACTGGGGGCCCTAATCCTCAGCCAGGGTCTTATGCCATACTCTCGGAGAATGGCTCTTGCAGCTGCACTAATTTCAACACTCCCTCTCAACAAGAGAGGCATTCTCAGCAACACCAAGCTTGTCTCGAAAGTACACAAACTTTGTCAAGGACAATGGCTTGGTCAAAATATCTACTATTTGTTCTGCCGTCGGAACATATTGAATACTGAGAATGTTCTTCTGCACTATGTCCCGAACATACTGGTATCTCATCTCAATGTGTTTTGATCTGTCATGAAACACCAGATTCTCGGAGAGCTTTATATTGCTCTGGTTATCACAGTGGATGACTGTGGGTTCCAACTCAGCACTAAACAAATTTGAAAGTAGCTTTCTGAGCCACATTGCTTCTCTGTTAGCAGCACTTGCAACAATGTATTCTGCTTCTGCAGTGCTCTGGGCTATGGAGCCCTGTTTCCTGCTGGACCAAGAGATCATAGCTGAACCCAAACTGAAGCAATATCCGAAAGTACTTTTCCGGTCCACTGTACTGCCCATCCAATCTGAATTTGTATATCCATGAAGCATTACACCTCCACTGGAAGTGTATCTAAGCCCATAGGCTATAGTCCCTCGAACATACCTCAGAATATGTTTAACAACAACCATATGAATATGCTTCGGTTCACACATGAACTAGCTGAGGGCATTTACTGCATAACAAATGTCTGGTCTGGTATGTACAAGATACATCAAGGACCCAATGATCTGCCGATATATGGTGGGGTCTTCCGGGTTTGAACTTGTAGCTTGGTCTTGTAACTTCTTCAAGTTAGAAATCATCAGTGTGGACATGGACTTACAATCCAACATACCAAATCTGTGGAGCACATCAACTGCATACTTGCTCTCTGAGAGAAAGATCTCACCTGATTTTTGCCACACCTCTAAGCCCAAAAAATAATGCATAAGACCCAAGTCTTTCATTTCAAATTCTGCTTAAAGCTCCCTCTTAGTCCGAGCTATCAAATTTTCCTCTCCTGTGAGGAACAGATCATCCACATATCATACTAAGATAACAGGATGATTTTGTACAATCTTTATATAAAGATTGGGTCTGCTATACTCTAGGTGAATCCAAGACTGTAGAAAGCTATCAATTCTTCCATACCAAGCTCTCGGAGCTTGCTTCAATCCATACAAGGCTTTCTTGAGTTTGCACACATGGGATTCTTTTCCATGGATCACGAACCTTTCAGGCTGTTCGATATAAACCTCTTGCTCAACTTCACCGTTAAGAAAAACAATCTTAACATCCATCTGGTGAAGTTTCCAACCAAAAGCTGCAGCAAGAGATAATGATCATGATGGAAGTATATCTGGCAACAGGAGCAAAGATCTCGTCATAGTCAATTCCTTCTTTCTGAGAGAAGCCACGAGCGACAAATCTAGCCTTGAATTTTTCAACACTGCCATTTGCTGCATGCTTTATTTTGTAAAGCCATTTGGAGGTTACCACTGATTTTCCACGAGGTCTTGGGACCACTTCCCATACATCATTCTTTATAATTGAATCATACTCTTCTATCATTGCATCTTTCCACACTTGATGTTTGGAGGCTTCTTCAAAGGTGGAAGGTTCTGAGTCAATCACAAGATTCAATTGGGCTATTAGGCCCGAGTACTTATCTGGTTTTTTTCTTTCTCTGAAGGTGCCTTTAGGTGTTGCATGCTTTTCTGCTTCTTTTATAATTTCCCGGCACCAGGCTGGTTTCCTTTTAACAAGAGGTTTCTCTAAGGGAAACTCAATAGTATCCCTTGTGGAATCCATTGAAGGCTTTGAGGTCTCCTCCCTTTGCACATTTGGAAGAGGTGAATCTGAAGGTTCATGAGATGGAGCTTCCTGCTCCTCTGTATCACATGGAAGTTCTCTGGCATGACGAAAAACTGTTTCTTCATGAAAAGTCACGTCTTTGCTGACCTCAATGAACTTTTGACTTGGAACATAAATTCTATAAGCCTTTGAGGTTTCACTGTATCCCACAAAAGTTCCTTTCTTTCCGGAGGGCTCTAGCTTAGTCCTCTTTTCTTTTGGAATATGAATATAGACTAGACTGCCAAAGATTCTCAAATGATCAACTGAGGGTTTTATATCGGTGAAAACTTCTTTTGGAGTTTTCTCTTCAAGGGATTTATGAGGACACCTGTTCTGAATGTAGACTGCGGTACTTGCAGCTTCGGCCCAAAGACATAAAGGTAGATTCTGATCATACGTCATGGCTCTGGCTGCTTCACAGATCGTTCTGTTCTTTCTTTCTGCAACCCCATTCTACTGGGGATTATAAGGCACAGTGAACTCCCTCTTAATCCTGGAAGCCCAACAAAGTTCATCATACTTGTAGGAGTCAAATTCTTTTCCATTGTCTGTTCTGAAAACCCGAATGTGTCATGTTTGATTCTTAACAAGATTCTTGAAATCTTGAAATCTGTTGAAAGATTCATCTTTAGTCTTCAAAAAATAAATCCAAGTTTTACGAGAACAATCATCAATAAAAATGATATATTAAAGACAACCATTCATAGATGGAGTAGTCATAGGTCCACAAAGATCAGAATGAATAAGAATCTAAAATGCCATTAGTTTTTCTATTGCTGTGAGGGTAAGCTTTCTTTGTATTCTTACCGAGAGCACAGACTCTACAAACACTATCATGCTCAAATGAAAACACTGGCATACTTGTTACCATCATTTGAAAACCTGAGAGTGCATTGTAGTTGAGATGTCCAAGCCTTTTGTGCCAGAGCTCGCAGGGGTTTATCATCTCGTGAGCTAATGCTTGAACAACTTGACCTGTGATTTTGTAGAGTCCACTTTCACGAGTTCTGATAGTCATGGCAGAGCTCAAATCTCCATATGAGGGCCACATGAGAGCCTTCCCTTTTGTGAAGGCTATTGAATATCCTTTGCTTTCTAACACTACAACTGAGATGAGATTTTTCTTTAATCCAGGAACATAAAGAATTTCATCAATATGAAATACATTACCCGATTGAAGCTTAAATGAAGCAGATCCAAACCCTTTTATGTCATATGTGCCATCATCACTCAGTTTTACCTTTACATTGAACTTCTTATCCCGATAGTTTACAAGATTCTGTTTGAAGCCTGTCATGTGTTTGGAGGCACCACTGTCCATTAACCAAACATCCTCCGACTTTGTTATAGTGCCAAAGAGGGTTGCGATGAGATAATATTCTTGGTGTTGTTCTTGCTCTTTGGTGGCAGCCTCGTTTCTTCTTCTTTGAGATTCTTGTTGAGGCTCTGCTTCTTCAGTGGCAACTGAGGCATAGAACCTACCTTTTCTTCTCTGCTGTGAGGGAGGGTTCCTGCAATCTTTTGCATAATGTCCTAGCTCATTGCAGTTAAAACATCTTACTTTAGATAAATGAGGATGAAGATGAGATAGCTTACCTTGAGGTTTCTTACCTTTGCCTTTGGGTTGAGGAAACTTCTTCCATCTCTTGGCTTTAGCTGAAAGGGCATGATCTCTTACAGTTGAGTGCTCATTTCTACTTTGGAGTCTTCCTTCTTCTAAGCAATCATGCCATAATCTCTCAAAGTTAGGTTGAGCTTCTCTTCTGTTGACTGAAGCGAGAAAGATTCCCCATGACTCAAGGAGTCCATCAATTGCAGTTTGTACAAGGTCATCATCATCCACAACAACTCCTATTGCTGTAAGCTGATCTCTGGTTTGAGCAATCTTGGAGAAAAAGGCAACGATGGTTTCATCCTTAATGTACGTAGTTGTTCTTCAATATTCTCTTCTGATTTGGAGCCTTCATTTCATAGAGATTTTATAGGGCATCAAAGCATTCTTTGGCAGTCCTTAGATGACCAATGATGGGCATCGTGTTGTCCTTAACTGAGTAAAAAATGACTCTTTTAGCTTTGGCCCGTCTCTTCTTGTATGCTGCCCTACCAGTATTTGAAGTGGGTTCTTCTATTACCCTGGTAACCAGCTCATCCAAGTCACCCTCTTCTAGTATGTTGAGTATCCTAGATTTTCAAGCATTAAAGTTGGAGGCTCCTTCAAGCCTATCTTCTGCTTTGACTGAAGATGAGGCCATGCTGAGTTCTGGATCAGATTATGAAATGAATTTACTGTTGATCTGCAAAACAAACCCTAAGAAGTGGATCTACGCATGCTCAAGTTTGCAATTCTTGAGCTCCTTTGACGCCCTAAGCTCTGATTCCATGTTAGAATTAGGGAAAAAATAGAAAAACAATAATGCTTTTAATTTTTTTTCGCTAGATCAACACATATGAGAAACTATATAAACATATCTAAATTAAATTCTGAATATAAACAAAAATTTCGAGTGTAAAAACAAACCTTTAGCTTACCTCCTGGTCAATGAAGGATGTACTTGTCACATGTGTGGATGTAGACCTCTTGAATATGCTCAGAAAATTAGTTTAGGTTCATGGATCAAACCCTAGAGGTTTGATCTCTGTCATATAGACTGAAGGACAGTTTTGCCAAGGTATAGACCACAAAAAGGATGTTGTCCACAGTTGAGACAACAAAAGCAACAAAAAAGGAAACATCAGGACCTCCAAGAAGAGAACAATAATACCCTCCACAACTGAAACAGTAAAACCCTCCACAGAAACAAAAGACAACACAGGGATAAAGGGGACAACAAGTAGAATACCCCACAGGAGCCCTAACGGCCCTAGCGACAACCAAGAGGAGAGGCCGTGACTCTCACACACCAAATTGGCAGCTCAGAAAAGGGGCCACAACACCTGTACTCAGGTCCATGGCTCTTGTAGACAGGTCTGACAGCCAAAGGAGGCACCACATGCACCTCAACTCTAGTAGACAGGTCCGACAGCCAAAGGAGGCACCATATGCACCTCATACACCAGCAGACAATCAAGAAGAAGCTCCCAGCCAACAATAAGACCAAGCAAATACCTCAGATCTGAAACTGATAAACCAAAAAGAGAGGTCGCACCAACACAAGGAGAGAGTAACTGAGGTAGCCACAACAATAGGACAGTGAGAGTGAGTGTGTGTATTGAAATGCTAGAGGGTAGGGTTCTCTTTATAGCTAGGGAGAGGGGTTAGGGCTAATATAAAATATAATTAAATATTGACAATTTAATTAATATAAATATTAATTAATATTAAAGTAAATTATAAAAACCCCTACCACATAAAACAAGAGGGAAAGAAAGACAACAAGCAAAGGGGGAACCTTTTAAGACAAAGTCAAGGGGGGGTCCACAATGGCAAAACATGTCCACATGAGTCTCATAATGACTTATAAACTTTTATTATCACTGCATAAGAGCGTTCATCAACAATGTGGTCATGTCCATCTTCATAGGCACTCCTAGGTTTCATGGACCATCTCGGGAGAGAGGAAGAGGATCACACATCAACACATCTTGGTATTTCACCAAGATCTACCTGATCAAAGACCAGGTTGCCCCAGAACACATCTGGGGGCCCTAGAACACATCTAGGGTCTTATCCACCAAGGTACAAGACCAAGGATCAACCCATGCATTAAGCAAGGGTTCCCTGAAACACATCCAGGGGCCCATCTAGGGACTTATATCAACTACCAAGGAACACATCCAAGGATCAATCCAAGCATCGGGCAAGGATTCCCTGGAACACATCTAGGGGCCCTAGAACACATCTAGGGACTTACTGCTTGGTCCAAGACCAAGAACCCCAGTCATATACCGGGGGCCCTCACTAGGGTCTTTTGCCATGGCTCTCACTGCTTGGTCTCATACCAAGAAACCCCAGGAGTGTACTGGGGGCCCTAGTCCTCAGCTAGGGTCTTATGCCATCCTCCCAGAGAATGGCTCTTGCAGCTGCACTAATTTCAATAGGTATTGATTGTTGAACTCCTCTATCATGGCCTTATAAAAAATGTACTCTTCAATCAAGCCAAAAATCATTGATTAGGCATGTTAAGCTTTTTCTACCATATTATAAGGCTTCGAGTAGATAGTTTCATCAAAATTTGGAGGTGTTGACTGATGTCCCTAGAGGATCCAGGCAGAGGCAAAGGTTAAACAAGAGGCAAATGGTGATACTAATAATGAGATCCCAATATAAGCAATGGTGGAACATTGCTTGTCATTTGTGTTTGTTATTTATATGTTCTTGCTCATTTATTCTTAATGTTTTTTTTCAAAGTTTCAATAATTTTTTGGAATCATGGTTTGGAAGCTATAAAATATATTTTTTTCATTAAAATTTAAATATTTTATGTATTTTTTAGTAAACTGAGTCATTGAAATCAGATCGGTCCGAGTTTTAAAACATTGTTTGACTCAGGACACAACTTCTAGACTCTGACACTGTGTCAACTGATATCACAAAAAAAAAGACCTTGCTCCTCAAGTACACTCAGACCCTGCACTGTAAGATTGGCTTCTGCAAAATGACTCTTCCTAGTGACCTACTGTTTTCGAGGACACTTATTAAAAACCAAACTCAAAAAGCTGAACACTGAAATTTAAACCTAGACCTAATATTTTCTCTTTTCTACAAACTAATTACACACCAGACTTTTAAAACAAAGTTATCCTAATACCTACGACTCATTGATCAACATACACATAAAGCCAATAGATCCAGATGTGAAATCGGTTAATCTGACGTGACTACTCAAAGTACTCAACATGCCAGTGTAACTAAGCATGCAACTGGTTGATCCTGCAAAACCACTCATGATTGAACATCTAATGTAATCCGTAGTGAAGGTGATCCATGGTATGAGATGTCTCCATATGTCAGTCACCAAAGGATGCAATGGTGACAAATATCATTGTTCTCACCAAGAAAGAGGGTGAAAACTCCAGGTTTTTTCTGTGTCATCCTGCAGATAAAGTCCTCCATGCAGTGCTTGATGGGATCAAAATAGCTACCTGAATCTGGGTAATGGTTAGTAAAAATAGATGTTGAAATACAACCAGAATGAGAAACAATTACTCAATTAGAGTCTTCTTCAAGTTGCAACAGTGTCTCTACGCGATGCTCTTCTTGAAGGGATTTTGTCATAGAAATAGGAGGTGGGTTTTGATGTTGATCCAAATCTTCATAGATATTTCATTGAATCTGTTGCTCGAGTGTGAAAATTGTATTGCGGATGGTCGACTAGTTATGCTTCAAAACCTCATACTGCTAACCTCTCTCAAAATCTTCTATTCAATCAAACATATAGCACATAACTTCCTTCAGTGAAGGTATCTGTTGCAAACACTGAGTTGGTTGATAATCATCTTCTATGCATGCAGATTCAGGTGGATTTTGTGGTCCTGCCATCATCCCAAATTACTGGAGCCCCCAATGGAGTCATCAGGTGAGACATGATTTGCCTTGAACACCACCATTTGTTCTCATCACAAATTCAAGTGGTAGGACACTTAAATTGAAAAGGAATATGGGCTTAGTTCCTGAGTGGAGTTGCCAGATGAGATGAACGATGTTCAAAGATACGTCTCATCAATATGTCATGTAGCCCCTAAAAGCCACTGGTCAGGGCATTGGACTTTGCTCCTCGGTAGTGATGCCATTTTGTTAGCACTCAAAATTGTCCTTGCGACCTGCCACAAAATCAGAAAAGATAATTCCAATGCAATAGCTGAAAAGCTAGCTCACTGTGACCACAATGAACTTTCTCTCTTCAAGCCAGTGCATGCTAGCCCCAGGTGTATCCTTAAGAAACTTAGAGCTATAATTTCAGACAATTGAAGTTAAAAAGTATTAGGTGCCTTGAGTCCAATGTTCAATGGAGTAAACAAAATGGGAGAAAACAAATTTGGTAGGCGATGCATCTCTCACACCAATCAGTTATAAGATTGCGTTGAAGAAACATTAGCAAACTAAAAAACTATGTAATTGATCAGGGAATTCCACATAGAAGATTAAATATGACTACCAAAAAGAAACGTCTATTGATCATCAACTCATTGAAATTCATACAAAATCACTTTCCTATGCTGCATGCAATGTCTCTAGAATAACAAGAAGGAAGAAGTGTGGAAAAAGGTCCAAAAATGACCAAAGGACAATCAGTCTCTTTCTCAATCCACCTCTCCTGCTCTTATAGAGCGAGTCAGTAGGTTATAATGAATTCTCTCCAAAAATAGATATCGTAATGAAAAATAAAAGCAATGAACATAACTCCCTCATGGCAGCATCCTACTTGTCACTCCAGTGTCATCACTGCCAGAAACCAACGCCCTCATGATCGCTGCCATAAATGGATGTAAATGCACCCAGGAATAGGTGAAATAACTCATCCAATATTGTGCACTCACTGTTGTGAGAATAGCAATATGTAACTCCTCCATTGCTGCACCCTGATTGTCTTCAGAATTGGACTGTAATTCCTCTAATGATGTGCCCTGACTGCTGTAGCAGTGTAACTCCTGACAGTGCCCTGACTGCTGTAGCAGTGTAACTCCTGACAGTGCCCTGACTGCTGTCAGAATAGCACTGTGTAATTCCACTTGACAATGCTGGAGCGCCCGGGTTGGTGCTGCTTTAAGAACTCCAAAACAGATACAAAAATAGGGTCTGACAATTCTGAAATTGTGCATTAATGCAGTGCCCTCTATGCTGGCAAACAATATGCACCCCGCAGTGGAGTAATAAATGCTGTATCAGTTGGGATATACACCGTTGGATCTAAAAGTATTTAGATCCAACGGTGTATATCCCAACCTATACAACATTTATTACTCTGCTGCGGGGTGCATATTGATTGCCCTCCATGCTGCCCATTTTATCTTCAAACAGTGTGCCCATCTTAGTTGCCTATGAAAGGCATAAAATAGGCATGAAGGTGTTCTTGGGAATTGAACCAATGACTCGCAACTATTGCAAAAACAACCTCAAAGCAACAGCAAGCGCTAAGTATCCATGGGTGTTTGCACTCATCCCAAGGTGCTTGAGTTGTGCCATTGGATGCGACAGCACAACCTCAAGCACTTTGTGATGGGTGCAAACTCCTAGGGGTGCTTAGCGCTCGCCCAAAACAACACCCGGAATATTGTCCAGAAGTGCCCGATAATGATGTTGCTGCTCCATTGAGATTTCCGATGATTCAACCTCAAGCACCTTGGGATGGGTGCAAGCTCCCAGGGTTGCTTAGTACTTGCCCAAAACAACATCCAAAATATTGTCCAAAACTGCTCAGTAACAATGTTATTGCTGCTCCATCGAGATTTATGCCGAGAGGCTGCCTAAGTTTTTTTGATCTGGGGTGAAAAAGTGTTGGAAACAAGATGAATATGTCTGTCAAGACAGCGAACAAGACTTAAGAACTTCCTTGGGCATTGTGCACTAAAGCATTTTCATTGAAATACTCTTCTTTGGGCAGGTATAAACTGCAAAAAATATGATCAGAGTTTGTTTACATTTCTATATGCAAATATAATGGTCAAAGCTCTGAGTTTAGCACTCAGATTTTGCTTGGAAAAAATCTGATGTTAATATGACTCTGCTACTCTATGGCTTTTGTATGATTAACGTTCTATATTAATATTAGCCAACTACTTTTAACCCATCATATATCCACCTCTTGAGGCTTGAAGTTGGTATTTGATATCATTTAGGTAAACTTGAGATATGAATAGCGCTTTATACAAGTTTTATATATGAAGTTTTCCCTATCTGAAATTTGATATTGAACTGTATTCATGTGAAGTTGGGGTTTACAACTTTTTGCGATCAATTATGATGTTTACACATTAAAAAGAAAGAAATGCATTCTTTGGTATTGCGGCCTCCAAATGTGTATCAATTTTTGGTTTATATGGATATGTCCATCCATAATTATGAGGCACATACTAAGCATGGATTTAAATATATTTTTATATTCCATATACTCAATACACTATCGAAATTCAATGCACTATAATAAAGTATTAAAATTTTTGATGAATCACTCCCACATTATTTTCAATTTATTAATGAAATTCAATTCACTTCTTTTGAAGAACTTTGTATTTTGACTAAAGATAGTCAAGCAAGCAATATTTAAAATTGTAAATATCTTTCGTGTAAGTGTTGTTGTTTCTCTAAGAAGCCAGCACAACAATGGGGGCTTTGAAGAATTCAATTTTTTTACCGTGTATTTCATACTATAATCATATATATTTGCATAGTTTTCTTTTGGTTTTGTGCATACATAACTCTTTCAAACTTCAAATTTGATTGGTAGTTGTAGAATATATATATTGAACTAGTAACTCTTTCAATTTTAAGAAAGATAAATCATATATGGTATTATTTGTCTTTAAGAAAGATAGATTGGATATGGTATTAGAGAACATTTTAAAACCTAGGCACAAACACATTAATGGTCTAGATAGTATATTATTAAGAAAAACTCATCAAGTCAATGAGACATGGGTGAGAGAAAAAAAGATGACGACGAACTAAAAAGCATGGTTGAACATGGAGAAGAGAAAATATAAAGGGGGATCTTGTACAACAAGTGTACAAATTTAATACCTTTTTATGGATTTGTAAATGTTTAGAGAAGAAGATCAAATCTCGCTTGGATTATCGTTTGAAACCCTAGATCACTTGTTGCCATCAATTGTTCTTTAGGCCTTTTGGCCATAGACTCTGTCCCGGGGGGGGGATTCCCCCCCTTGTTGATCTTGATGTGTCTGCCTTTCAGGCTTTGATAGCCTCGTTGGGAAAATCTGCATAGAAATCACTCACGTCTAGATTTGTTAAGAAAATAGATTCGATTTCGAAAGTTAAGCTCTCGGTTTTTATTTCTAGGCAAATGTCTAACATGGGTCTCATTGGCCAATTTATTAGGATTTGGACATTTCTAAGGTCTATGGATATATGGATGCATAAAATTTGGATGTCCATGATTAACGTGAAGCTCACTTGTTACTTTTGTTGAAGGGGTTCTATCCTTTTTTATTTGAACTCAAAGAGGATAGGGATCTCACCTTTAGAAATGGACCATACTTTATGAGAAATAGGGGAATGTATCTGAATAGTTGGAATCTTTGACTTTGATCTTGAATTAGATGTATCCTTAGCTATTTTGGTATGGATTCATCTTCCTAATTTGCCTCTGCATTGTTGGAATAAAGATTGTTTGAGGGTGATTGGTAATTTGCTTGGAAAATATACTGGTAAATCAGAACCAAAAGCAGGGCTTTTTGCTTGTGCAAGAATGTGTAGAGGTAGATCTGGAGAAAGGACCTTCAAAAACCTTTCTCTTCAATATGGGAAGCTAGAAACGTGTTAAAAAATTATATTACGAGCAACTGCCATTCAAATGCAAAACCTGTCACGAATATGTCCACTTTGCAAAGGATTGCAACAAAGTTGTAGTTGCTTAAGCCCTAGTTGAAAAGGAGGAATAGTGGCAAACGGTCAAGAAGAAGTCGAGACCAATGCAAGCTATGAATCATGGACATGGAACATCATCGGTGATAATTGGGCAGAAAGGAAACTTAGCAACTACATCAAACATATATGAAGTTCTCTCTTAATTTGAAGTTGAACCGGTGTAGGAAGTAACAAACATCAAAGGTGAATGTCCCACAATTTGCAGTGATCATCTATACAACTAGTGTATCATCAAAATATACAAGTTCACAAGTGGAAACCCTTACCTTGAAAGTTGATCCAATCTCAAAAGGACATGTAGAAATAGACTCAGCTCTAAGAAAATCTCAATCTCATCAAAAAGGGCGATTAGAAGACAAGCATAGAAACAAAGTTAAGAAGAGGAGCATGAAGAAGAATGCCTTCCCAAAAAAGTGGGTAGAAAATTGGCAAAAGATAAGAGAGAAGAAGTAAATAAGGAAAATAATCTAGGCATTCAAACTACCCTTGAAAATTCGTTAGTTGGAAGTGCCAAACTTTAAATAGAAGAAGAGGAAATCACAATAGTAATTTGGGGAATTTTGAGGTGAAAAATGGGTCTCAAAACAAAAAATGTACTATCAGAATCAACTTTAAAGGAACCAATAGGATTCAACAGGATGATGTCAACCATAAGGGTAAATATTTTTGGAGGGAAATGAGGAAAATTATTCTTTTAATTGTATTCTGGACTTATCTCCTTACAGGTTTACACAAATTTCAATTGTGGGTATTCGTTGGCTATAGAATTAAATTGTGCATTCAATGAGTACGCACTCCACATACTTTTGATAGACCCACAATGAATTAAACTAGAAATACATGAGAAAAATGTTGTTTTCAAACATGTTTTTCTCATGTATTTCCAATTTATCCCACTTTAGGTCTATCAAAAGTATGCAAAGTATGCAAAGGGTATTTGTTGGTTTCAAGAAACACGTTTTTCTCATGTATTTCTATTTTATCTCACTTTGGGTCTATCAAAAGTATTCAGAGTGGGTACTCAGAGTGCCTACACTTGAAATTTGAGTAAACCTATAAGGAGATAAGTTTAAAATACAATTAAAAAAATAGTTTTCCTTTTTTTTTTCTCTTTGAAAATTCATAGCTCTTATTTTATTATTATTATTTTTTTCATGTGGTTCATGACATCGGATATCGGTGCTCGCTACGTCCACGGATAACCCTCCCTCGAAATTTGCGAGAGAACATGGGAAGGTCGAGCATTTTCAGAAGAATATTGGGGCTCAACAATAAGAGCATCTTATACACCCATGTAAGGGCACAACATGTCACTCACAAGGAATTGAACCTGAGTGGGGAGGGTAACAATCATTTCTCCCAACCACCCAAGCTACATCCAATGGACTATAACTCTTATTTTATTATTTTTCTTAGGAGGCCCATTTTAGGCCTCAAATTTTCCTTATTGATGGGATTTCCAAGGGCTGAAGATCCTAGATTCAAATTTCATTAGAGATTTTATACTCGATGGTGAATCATCTCTAATTATAAGACATACGGGAAATAAAATTGCTCTGCTTGATTGCAACTTGCCAATGATAATATCTAGAATTCATTTAAGAAACAAGAAGATTTGAATTGGTTGAATATCATCATGAATTGAGAGCCTTAAATTGTTAAGCAAACAACTCGACCAATTTTTGTTGCTCATTTGGAGGTCATCGAACTTTGAACAAAAGGGGGGACTATTCTAACACCAATCCCATAGTTCAATAATTAATGGATACATCAATGGGTGAAGTGACAAGTGGTGTTTTAATGTCAAAGGGCCCATGCAAATCCAAGTGGAGGTTCATTTCTATGCATATGGGATACACACCAAACTCAATAGTACACTAGAACAAATTGTTGATGGTGGAGAAAGGTATTATGGTATCATTACTTGCCATGGCGAACAAAGGTGGGATATCTTTGAGTGGTCCAAATTTGGCATTCTAGTCAGAAGAGCCCTCCACTTTGGATTTGTGGGTTGAATTTCTGGAAATGAATTTTGTAGCTCATCCCAACCGTGATGCAATCGAAGGAATAGGTTGGCATTTCATTGTCTATAGCATTTTGTAGGCTCATCATGCAATCTAAAGACTGATGAAAGCCTTCTTTGTTAATTCTTGTGTTGGCAAAACCTTGTTGCTCAAATTTATTTGGGTTCTAGACATGGAAGAGCACAGTCATCCAAGTTGATGTGCAATTTGTGAGATCTTGGGTATTCAACAAGTTTTGAGGTGCCATGAAACATTGATTTCGAATAACCATTCCAAAATTGCTAGCTGCACTAGTTAGTTTCATGACCAAGAGGTATTGCTTAACCAAGGGCAAGAATATATTTTGGAAATTGTTGTTCAACAAAGGAGGCAAATTGCAAAGCTCAAGGTGGAATGCAATATATCACATCATATGGTGATAGGCTTGGCATGAAGCTCACGGTACAAGATACCACAACAGAGATTGCCAATTGGTTTAGTACCTGAGGAAGCTCAAGAAGAGGACTGAATTCAACAAGAATCGAGAGAAGTGGAGATGGAGCCAATGGAACAAGAGAACATTCCTCCTTAGGAGGAGTATAATGAGGCACATAGTGGCCATGCATTTGTAAAATTTTGGGTTTTTCTTATGTTTTGCAAAACAATATTGATTCTAGGATAGTTCAATAGGGTTTATACCAGTAGAATCAATAGTTATTTCTCAAAGGGAGATAGAAGAATAGTCTTAGTTTTGAAGATTTTGAAATTTTGTAACAATTCAACTACTATGGCATCTAGATAACCACTCTTTTTGTATTACTATGTTGAACAGTAACACTGCAACACTTTTTTAATACAAAATTATCCGTTTCAGTTAAAAAAATGTTTAGAAATGAAAATTCAATCCATTAACTCATTGGATATTGTGAAATGCAAATAGTAATTTTGTTAATGTTGAGCCTGAATCAAGCACTTGTGCATGATGCCCACTGTAGCCCTATTTTGTGCATTGAGTTTGATTGTATCACACTAAACATGCTAGCTAATGTATTGAATTTAAGTGTATTGACACTTGCAAGTGTGAACATGCATTGAGAAATAATGTAAAATAATATATTTTTCTTAGAAGTGTACATACTAGGGGGTCAACATGTGGACCCAAGTAGCATGCTTATATAGTTATATACCCGGTTACAAAAATAAATGGGTAATAAGGTGATATTTGTGTATCTATTCTTTTGTTTATACAACAATATAGAATCTAAATTGTCTTCCTTACAAAGAGTTTTTTTTTTCCCAAGGAAAACCTCATGAAGCAACTCTTGGGTGCTTCCTTGCATTCATGGATGGTACCTAGTGCAAACCTATCAACTTGATTACAATGCTTGACCCGATAGGGACGTTGAGTGATGCACACACTAGTGGCAACAAACTCGGGGAATTGACCCTAAGACCACCTAAATGAAGATGAAAGCACTCAACCACTTGAGCTAGCCCATTGGGTTTATGAGGAGATGCACATGTGTTCATGTACATCTATTTTGATTTATCGAACTGGTTAGAGTAGTTGACTATTTGATTAGGTTCATTCTTTACTATTTTGTTTTAGTGCACATATATGAATGTATCTTGGCTTGTTTTGGTTAAGTTAAGATAAATATAGCAATAAAACGTTAGTTCATTAACTATGTGTCCCATAACCTATGAAGGTTTATTATTGTAAGGTGTGCGGGTTGTCTCTTGTGTGTTTTGATATATACCATCATAACACACTTAATATTGGTTATGTTGGCAAAAACATGTTGTTTCTAGCAACATATAGGTTTGCATATCATCCCACAATAGTTAATTAGTAACCTGATATCCTTTTAAATGCGTGACTTCTCCTTCTACCCCTTAATCCAAGACAAAGTGCTACCGATTATTAATTACTTAATGTTACAATCATGGCACAATTGTCAAACACTAAGAGCAACACTTAACTAATCTATCATGTATATCTAGCTTGAACCACAACGAATGACATGCCTAGACTAATAATAATTCAAATTCAATTATTGACAAAGAACAACAATAACACACATTGATATGTGAAATAAGTAACCATAACCATTAGATCAATAACCATTGCATTCATCCTACTACTAACTAATGTAATGATAGCAACAACAAATAAGCCATAAACAAATTGATCTATGGAATAAGTAATAATAATCATTAGACTATCAATGACCATTGCATTCATCCTACTACTAACTAATGTAATGATAGTAATAACAAATAGGCCATAAACAAACGTGAATGTGATAAAAAAAATATCATAATGGAACATGTGATACAAAATGATGATCATTATCTAATGATCAATGATTCATCATTCATTATTCACCAAACATCATCAATGATTTCATTAACATTTAGTTGTTTAAATACACAATCACAAGGTCTTATGCTCACAAGTCAACCATTTATGAGGCTGGATACATTAATTCCCATCCATAATCCATGTTTATCTCTCGAAGAATTTGTTTGTTGCATGTTTCATTAAGAAGACATGCTTAATATTCACAATAGCATGAATCACAGATCCCTATCTTAGCATGGATTACAAAACACAACTTCAGGGAAAAGCTCAAAATATTCACACTAAGTCTCAGGTTCCTTGATGAGGGAAAACCCCATACAACATACATCTGAGCCCAAAACACCTGGTAGCCTCTTTGCCTATGTAACAACGTCTGAATTTAAAAACCACAAACTTGGCAAGTGCTTGTAAACAATTCCTCATCGTTCTACTTACTTAGAAGGCTCTAGTAGTGACCCTTTCTCCAATACTACTGCACGCTCTTATGATCACCTTGTTGGTGTAGACCTTAATTTCCTCTACTTTGATGGTATTATAGGCACAAACCATAACGACCTTGATTTTGTTGGCCTTATAAGGCATGTTGAACCTCCTAATGCTCTCGATGCACCCATTGGTCTTCTAAGTGAAGCTCCAATCTCACTTATCTTACAAAACATGATCATTCATTCCCAATATGATATGAATATCTACATCCCTCCTATATTAGGGGATTGGTCCAACTAGTGATGCTATCTATTCGTATCTTCTTTCAACATATTCAACACTTGCCTTCTCTATGGCAGGTTTCTGAATATACGTTGTGCTCCAATGACTAGGAGTAACACCGTTGAGGTTTAGATAGGTCTCAAACATGTCTAAATTTCTCTTCAACATTGTCTTTAACTCCTTCCCTATGGGAATCTTGTCATGCTTGCTTTTCTCTTGAAAATTTCGATTATATTTCCTACATGGTCATCATGTCATGGATTGATTCCATGGCTTGAACCCTTCATTGATGCAAGCCTCTCTTAAGGTCACCATCTCTATAATATTCATTTGCATCCTTCTCTTGACATTCTTAAAATCATCTTCATTGTCCATGTGGGGATATTACTTAGTTTATAGTTTAACTTCCCCAACTTGGACAAGTCCTCTCCAATTGTAATCTTATGGACATCGTTTTGGATTTTCTCTTATGTCTCTCATTGGCATACATACTTCTGTAATCAAGGAGTAGAGTTCTCAGACCTTATGACTGACGACTAGTACAACTCTTTGTTTGTTGCCTTGGAATTCATCTCTTTGAATCCTTGTTAGCAAGAATTCTTGGATTGTTCGATTTTCTTATATTTGGTTATTGCTTAACTATAATCCAAAGAATGCCAATAGAGAATTAATTATCCTTCATTTTGGAGAGGTGGTACTCATTGAACAACTTGATCCCTTAAAACACTACTACAAATAGATTGCTTCCCAATTCCATTGAAACAAGATTTCATGCACAACTTACAAAATGCAAAGAGAGAAAATGAAACCCAAATAAATTGCAGGCTATTGTAACATTCAATTTCACCCTCCTTGGATTATAATCACAACTGTTATGGAAAGGATTTGCTCAACTAGTTAACATATGGCAATGATCAACAAAGAATTTAGTGTTGGGATGGAACAACCAATGAATTGGATGCCCCTATAATTGAAAATGTAGGATCACAATAAAACTCAACAATCCAAGAGGCTTGAAGACCCTACAATTAACACCAGCTTGATTGTAGTTGAAGTACATTTACCTTTAATATGATAAAGAATGCATCAATCTATGTAAAATATTGTAAGGCTTTATACTAAAGGATACAAACAAACTGGAACACTTTGAAACCTCACCTCCATTGACAAATATATCTCAAGATAGACAAATTTGAATAATATGACCTATTTGTCATTCACATCCCTTAACATTTTAAGCACAAGGAAATAATGATCACATTTCACTCAATTGTGCAAGAATCACACCAAATAACTCATGGAAAATAAATAACAACAATTATTTGGAAAATGAGGGCCTCTAAGACCCATTCGTGAGCTAATTTGATTTTCTAAAAGATGTAGCATGACATTCCATTAGAAATTAAAAGACTTAGAGATCTTGAAAAACCATATTGAACATTTGCACATGGTCTGGGTCACTCATCTTCATCATCTTACTCATGAGGACTTCCACATATAACCCTTCTTCCTTGGCCTAATACTACAATGATAATATTTTCCTCACCCACTTGCCCAAAATTTACCATCAATCATCATTTAGATTAATTATTAGGCATCTCCCTGAGATCGGTTGCACATTAAATAACGGTGACTCCAATATTTATGTTTGACATCACGTTGGGATACTGTGTGCTTTCTTAATTCCCTATTGATTTTGGAATTCACCTTGATCCTATGTTTTATCCTTGGTTCTACCATTCTCCTATTCCAGATGCTTTGTCTAGCATTAGAGGTTGATCCCCCATTAGTTTCTTTTCTATTGCATTTGCTTTTCTTTCTTTTTTTTTCTCCTGGTTTATTGCTTTCTTCTTCTTCTTCACCTCTGCCTCTACCTTTGTCTTTCACTCATCCTCCTATTGCTTCCACTTAGCTTCAACTTATATTTTCTTCCTATTGATTGCTTCATTTTTTATTTGATCTAGTCTCCTACTATCCTCATTTTTCTTCCTTCTTCCTTATTCTTTTCTTTTCTAATTCCTATCTTCCTTCTTTTCAACATTTTCCCTCCTTAGATACTTTTGGTGCATTGGTGCTTCATTATTATTTTTTTATCGTCAGACTTCAGTTCTTGTGCTTTGATCCTTGTTGGTGCATCTACCTCCTTCTTTATCTCTCAAGCCTTTTGTAATATTTAATCAAGTCCCTTGTCTAGGGGATTTTTTCTTAATTTATCATGGCTTCCACTATCTCTCCTTTTTTTACTCAATATCAATTGTGTCCTTAAATTTTCTTGACTTCTACTCTTGATATTTCTCTCCACTAATGGGTTCCATTTTATTTGAACCTTGATACATTATTTCAACAACTTTGTCTTAGTGAGCTTTCTCATTGCTCACCTTGATTCTTCTCTTCATTGCATGTGTCTTGAGGCTATATCTTAGTTTCCTTCTCCTTTTTTTGGCCTTTGTCCTCATTTGTCTTCTTTTTCTTCTTCTTCTTCTCACCATCCCTACAATTCTAAGGGTTCTTTTTCTTCTTGGGGTCATCATCATCCCATCTCCTCCATTTCCCAGATTCATTGAAACATACCCAATCTGCTTACCTTCCTAATTCCTAGATTACTTCCTTATGCCTTGAGTCATCTTCCCAACTCTTGTGTCCTTTTACAGTTTGGCCTCCCACCCCCTGTTTAGAAATAATGAGTGATTGATTTCACTCTCTATCTCATCAAGTCCATTTCCACTTCTCTTCTTTCCCTTACCTCCTCTCTCTCTCCTTGCTATGATTATTGAACCACTAAATGAAATCATAGACCTCCTGAGCAACCCATTGGTCCCATTTTGCATTATCATTTAGAGAGAGTTCATAGTCAATAAGGTTCAACAACACTTTGTCTAGTTTCTTTTGCTCCTCTTTGGAGTCATCAGTGAACATGTTCATACCTTTTGATGTTAACGAAGTTTCATCCCCGTGGTGTAAAATATTGGGACATACCTATGCTTGAAACTCTACTCTAGCCAAAACCCACGAGGTTCATATGAATTTCTCATCCAAGTACATGACCTGCTTCCAACCAAATTTATTGTTTTGGTACATGGTTGTCAGGACATTATTGGTTCCATAGTGTTCTAGCTTTGGAACAATATAATTTTCATATGGTGGATAAGCCAATTTAACTAATTCCTTCAACTTGTCCTTTGAATAAACCATCATTGCTAGAGTTAGAGGCCGCTTAAAAGACACCTTCTTTCTCTTCCTAACACTAAAATGGTGGTTAGTGTCCACAATCTCCTAGGCCAACTCCCACATACTTAATTCATTTATGAAAAACTTTGGCAATGTTGTTGGGTGGTTTAGAAACCCCCAAAGTCTAACTCATAGGAAAACTCCTCCATCTCGAACTAGCTACCAGTGGTATTGAATATTGGGGTGGAATCCTCACATTGTCCCCTCATCCTTTTATGGCATGCAAGCATAACATCCTCTATGGTCTTGTAGTACCATAAGATGTTCTTTTTTAACATGTGGGTAATGGTATGGGGTGGGAAGGTTTTAATTCATCTTAGCATTAGGCACCTAGTTAGCAGTAGCTTATGGTAGCTACTAGCCAAAACAAATTCTACACAAAAAAATTAGCTAAGGGTTTTGAATTACCTTCATGAGATTAGTATGGACCTCGTTTTCAATTATTTGGGCTCATTCAATTTGTGAGTTTTTACTACACAAACTAGGGATATCAAGTACACCCATTCCTTCAACCATTTTCATATTATGGTAGACCGAAAATTCAGAATCAGTGTCTTCACAATCCTCTTCTTTAGCTCACTCTTAAGCTCATCAATGTTATACACTACCCTCATCTCTATCCTTGTTTCCCACACATCCAATTCGTTGGTTAGGTACCAAAGGTACAACATAATATATTCTATGACTTTCTTCTTCTTCCATATCTCTATACTCTTAGGTATTATGAATAACTTCCTTACTATTTTTGCTTCAATGAGTACACCAATTCCTATTATAGGGTTCATTATAATGATCTCTCTCTTTGCCTCATAGCATCTTGCAACATGTACCAAGTTTGTTTTGATAGTTTCCTTTGGAACACACATTGCTAGGTAAATGCTAGACAAAATCCATGGTTGTTTTACTCCTATATTCTTTAGCTTGATGATGATGTGATACTAGTACTCATCATCCAACCCATTCTTTGTCTCTAATTACAATGGTTATAGTTTAGAATCTTTTTCTTCTTTGCTTCAATTATTGGTTTCACTTGTTCTTCTCTTGAACATGAATACCTTGTTGTTTCCATGTTTTGAATTTGAATTGACCTTTCCCACTTGCACGACTTTAAATTTAACATGTACAAGGGTACTTTTAGTAGTTAATCCCTTATTAAATTGCCATCATGCACCTTTCCACATGGTGCTTTTTCATTGGCTTCTACGATGACTCATTGAACTCTGTGCCTTCCTTGAACTTTGCAAATATTTTTCTTTGGTGCTCATTCTTCCTTATTGGGTCTCTATCATTGGAAAAATTTGTGCCCTAAGTTCCTTTAGTTTTACCAATGGAATCCTTGACTACTTCTCACGTTGATACTTTTATCTTCATCTTGTTCTTGTACCCATACCATTGATGTGGGCCTATGCTTAGGATTCACTCCATCAAGTTTCTTTGATGCTCTATCCATCCTTTGATTCCTACTGAATAGATTTTCCTTCCATGTTCGATGGTGCCTATGTTCGTGCTATGTATTTTAATTTCTTTTCTTCCCCATTGGACTCTTCATTAGATAGCCATCATCAACAAATTTGATCTTCTAAGTTCGATCCAAATTTGTGATGGTTGCTCACTTGGCCTTCCCTAGTGCTTGGTCTTGGTCTAATGTGCTCCTCAAACATGTCGTTCCTTCCTATCGGAATCCTCAAAATCCCTATAAAAGAATTGGGTTCATTATATTGTCCTAGATTCCTAATGTATGTTCACTTTACATCTTTTGACGATTCATTATTAATTATATAGTTCCCTTTGGCTTTGACTTCATTAGGGTGTCCCTTAGAATGCTTCCATAAAAATAATAATTTATCAAGCCTTCTCATTTCCTCAATTACAAAATTTTATGCTCATTTCAATGACCCTTCTCATAATGTGCCACTACAAATACTTAAATCAAATTTTCTTTCCTACCACTTACCCTTCTCCCATCTACGTACTCCTTAAAAACCTTCCATCAAAAAATTTGGTCACCTAATGCTCTTCTAAATTCTTGATGGCATAATGCATGGCCATTCTAAGGGCATTTCCTGATGGTCGAAACTTCATACATCCTCAACCAGTTTCCTTTCTCCTTTTATCAAAGTCTCTCCTAGGCCCCTTCCAATGAAAAAAACATTATTTGATGTAACTCAACTTCCTCGATGATTATATTTCTAGCTATGCCCGATAGCCTTCCCGATTTCCATCCTTACTTCTACTCCTTAGTCACTTCTTCAATAAAGCATCCAATTCCATTGGATCCTTCCTCAAAACCCTTCCATTTTCAATTATGGGTGCCATGTGCCTCATCCAAATTTTTATGATTAAAACCAGCTCATTTTGATTGCTTGACTTATCTTGATGCTCTTTTCCTTAGCCAAAACTTTTCTTTGATACTTTCCTACATCAGGACCCCTCTCATTAGAATTTTCTATCTCATTTCTCTACTTCACTTTCCCTGATTACTATTTTCTTGACCCACTTGATGACAATTCCGATTACTTCTTTTCCACACATTGTGATGTACCTAGATGCCTCCCTTAGCCATCAAGGAACTACATATGAATTTACTTCTCTCTAACAAAAAAAAAATCAATATGAAAAATAAAAATAACAATAGAAATGGCATTACACATTTTGAATTCATACATTACCCATTTGAATTTATGGGAACAAACAACATATTACAAATAGAAATCAACCCACACAAGGATATATAAGAATACTTATCTGTAAATTGATGCAAGTCCACCAAATTGTTTGCTAAGGAACAATTCACCACCCTAATGTAGGAATCAACTATGGATTCCACCCCCAAGCCAAACCATGATACTTGGTAGGGAAAATGAAGCTCCTACAAGGATCTAATCTCACTCAACGTGATCCATTTACCCAATTTCAAGCCAACCTGCTCACTATTGAGCACTTCGAGTCCTCATCTAGCCATCAATAAGCCTTGAAACTCTCTTCTCTTTCACAACACAAGGAAGATCTTCCCTTTCTCTCCTCCATAGTCCCTTGGAGATATTCTTCCCTCTTGGTGCAAGCATAAAGAGTCCAATATTATTGGTTTCCTTTTGGGAGTAACTTGGAGGAGAATCACTTGGACAAAATAGCCAACGGGAAATAATAACAGGGTTGTACATTTATGGTGTTTTCTTCAGTTGTTGTGGACATTCCAACTATGATTTTACCCTCAAAACCATCACATTTCCTTTTAAAATTATCACAACAATTCCTCCATTTACACAGGCTCTTAATAACCATAATTCCATGGTGGTTCTATTCACCAATTGTAGGCATACCAACCATGGTTTTGTTGATGATTTCAACTTCAGGAGTCATCCTCAAGATCGTTTTCCTCTGGACTGAGTTGAGACATCTGTGAGAGAGCCCATGTGATGGGTGTGTCACACTCCTCTGGACTGAGTTGAGATGACGTGTGATATATCGTTGTGCTCCTCTGGACTGAGTTGAGCTGACTTGAGATGGTCTCATGTTGAACTCCTATGAACTTAGTTGAGCTGACTTGAGATGGCTCTCCAGATGGTACTCCTGTGGACTCAGTTGAGTTAATATGTTGAGAGTGACGGCCCTGTGGGTGAGAACAGGTGGACGTGTCCCTAGTGGATGAGCACTAGAGGATGAGAGAGATCCTTGCTACATTATCTAAGAGTAAGATTTGTTGTAACCCTAATTTTTATTGTGAAGGGTACAAGTCGGCCCCACCATGTAAATATAATTAATATTTTTGTAAAGGTTAATTATATCATTGAGTTATAGAAGTCGTCCCTATTGTGTCAATATACACACCTATTGTTGTGTTAAGTCATGTATAAATAAGAGTGGATCCCCATTGTGGATCTCACTCACATACACTTCATTGTAACCTTCTCTCAAGCAAGTGTACGGTTGAAGTGCACACCTATCTTAGGCGCAAGTTTCTAGGTTTTGTAAGCACCCTCTTGTGTGCTAAGGTCTATGGTGTGGGGGATCTTCTCTTGAGAATATAACAAAGATTTGTTGGGTTTTTCCCTTGTTTGAGAAGGGTTTTCCTAGCATAAACTCTTGTGTTCTTGTGCATGGTTATTTTTCTTGTGATCTTGGTTATTGCAACTAGAGTAGCTACATTGTTTATGGTTCAAGTACATGCTAAATTGAAATAAACTACATGTGCATGAGCTAAGCATTAAAATTCAACATGTAATCAAAGCAAAGTTCCTGAAATAGCCATTGCACAAGCCATTAAAAAGCCAGTCGTCACCTTCTTTCTACAACTGCAAAAACGACCCTCCTTATTTTGCCAATTTTTGCACCTTCCAATTGAATGTTGGGGCTAAATTTTGCATAGGTGAGTACAACCTCCTTCAATGCACCTCCAACAACTCTCATATTGCAAATCAGAGAAATTTTTTATTTTTAGCCCATAGAGTTTCTAGGGTTTCTGCAGAATTTCGGCCCCTAGGGTTTCTATAGCTCATTGAAGGTTTTTTGCAGCTCACCAGGGTTCTTCTGACTTTCAAAGGCTTACTGTTGGTAGTCATAAGTCCAATGAAACCTAGGATTTCTAGCCTAGTCTAGTCGTTAGGTTTTCTAGCCTAGTCGTTAGGGTTTGTGAAGAATTTGCAAAACATGATGAACATAAATTTGATGGAAGACATGCTCGATGGATCAAGCAACTTCAGCTCGTGGAAATCAAGACTACAAATCACTCTAGAAAATAATGATCTATTGAGTTTGATAGAAAAGACTCTACCAGAAACAACAACCGATGAAGAGAAGGCTAATTGGAAGGCAGACGATGTCAAAGCCAGGAAGACAATCATCTATTCAGTAAGAGATCATCTACTACCTCATATTGCTACCTTGAAGACAACTTATGAAATGTATGATGCATTGAAGAATATGTTTGAGAGCAACAACACAAACAAATCTCTTACATTGAAGCACCAACTTCAAAATATCAAGATGACAAAAGATGACACCATTTCAACATTCTTCATGAAGATGTCAAAGATTAGAGACCAGTTAGGTGCCATTGGAGAAACCATATCAGAAAGAGAACTTGTCATGACTACTCTCAATGCTCTTCCAAGACATTGGGAACCATTTCTTCAAAGTATCAGTGGGAGAGCAGATCTACCTCGGTTTAATCGTCTATGGAAAGACTACATTCAGGAGGAAACCACACTTATAGCCAGAGGAGTGCAAGACTCCCATCATAACGAAAATCAAGCCCTTGCTTCTCATGCAAGGAAAGGCAACAAAAGAAATAGAAAAAGTTTCAACAAAGCATTCAAAGACAAGAAAACTTTAGTAGCTCTAGGTCATGAACATATAAAAGACAATTCAAGGATTCAGTGTTTCAGATGTGACAAGTATGGACACATTGCGAGAGATTTTCCTACCGGGAAGAAATGAAGACAACATGCATCCATTGTCAATGTTGATCTAAAACCTCTTCAGAGAAATGAAGACACAAAAGATGAAGCATTCTTCTTCATATCAACACTCTTAGGTATGGTTCCTACTGATAGTGATATTTGGTTGATTGACAATGGTGCTTCCAGACACATGACTGGATATAGAGAACATCTTACAGACCTTGTAGAGAAATAGTCTTGTCTGCATGTTGTACTTGGTGATAATGCCAAATATACTGTGAAGGGAGTTGGAACTTCTACTTTCCAATTGGATTCTAACATACCCCTTCAGTTGAGTGAGGTATTGTATGTACCCGGGATGAAAAGGAACCTTGTCTCTGTTTCTACCTTAGAGGATAAAGGCTACAAGGTTACCTTCTCTGAAGGAAAAGTTCTTGCATGGAACAAGAACTCACACATGGATTCTACCCGGGTGATTGGTGTTTGAGAAAACAATTTATACAGATCGATTGTACGACCAGTCCAGGCCCTATTACATGATACTATCATCTTGAGCGAGCTATGGCATAAGAGACTTGCTCATTTAAATTACAGATCCCTTCCCACTCTGGGGAAGATGGTAATGGGCCTTCTAGAGATACACATTGAGCATGATGGAATTTGTAGAGGTTGTGCTCTTGGCAAGAATTTCAAGGGGTCCTTCTTGAGCAGTGACAGTAGATCCAAGGGGACCTTGGACTTGATAAATTAAAATGTTTGTGGACCGATGAATATTGCTTCCTTGAGCAGATATTTGTACTATGTGCTCTTCATCGATGATCACTCTCGGAAGACGTGGATTTACTTCTTGAAGACCAAGGATGGAGTCCTTGCGAGATTTCAAGAGTTTAGAGCTCATGTTGAGAAACTGATCGGGAGGAGGATCACTATGTTGAGATCAGATAATGGAGGAGAGTATACCTCCAGGGATTTCAATGATTTATGTATTGAGATAGGGATCAAGAAGGAGTACAATTATAACCCTCATCAGAATGGGGTTGCAGAGAGGAAGAACAAATCCATTATTGAGGCAACGAAAGCGACGATACATGATCAAAATCTACCTATGATTATGTGGGTAGAGTCATCCATGACAATTGTGTATGTTTTGAACATGAGTCCTCATCAGTTTCTGAAGAACATGACTCCCAAAGAAGCTTTCACCAGAGTGAAACCTGAGGTTGGACACTTAAGGATATTTGGGTGTCCAGTATACATTCATGTACCCAAGGAAAAGATGACCAAGCTAGACCCTTCAGGCAGAAAGGGAACAATTGTGGGTTACATTGAATCTTTGAAGGCATATTAGATATACATCCCTGGTCAAAGACAGATCGAGGTTAGCAAATATGTCACCTTTGAGGAAGAGATAGCCTTCTGAAGATCCATAGAATCTTAGATGGAGATTGACAGTGAAAAGAAGGAAGAGACAGTACCTTCTCCCCCTTCAACATTTCAGAGGGAGACAGTTGCAGATCAAATTTATCCAACTGATCCAGTTGATGTTCCCAGAGACATTGCAGTAGGCCGTAAGAGGCTTGCTTGTGCTCGAAAGAATCTGCAGGAGGCAGAGGGACATGAATCTCCTCATGGTACATTTAGAGAGAGAAAGAGACCACATATATTTTCAAGCTATGTTTAAGCTATGAGCCACATCATTGATACTAACCCTTCTTGTCATGGAGAAGCAACATGTCAGCAGGTTTGGAAAGATGCCATGACATAAGAGTATCAGTCCATCATGAAGAATGATGTGCGAGATATTGTTCTGAGACCGGAAGGGAAATCTGTAGTGACTTCCAAGTGGATATATAAGATCAAACATGCAACTGATGGAAGTGTCGAGAAGTACAAAGCGATATTTGTGGCTAGAGGATTCTCTCAAGAGGAGGGAATAGATTATGAGGAGACATTTGCTCTTGTTTCATGATACAGTTTCATCTGTACGATTATCAATCTAGCTACATCCATGGTTGGAAACTACATCAGATGGATGTAAAGACAACCTTTCTTAATGTTGAGATTGAGGAAGAAGTTTACATCGAGCAGCTAGATGGATTCGTGACACATGAGAAGGAGTCTCAAGTATGCAAGTTGAAGAAAGCCCTGTATGGACTAAAGCAGGCACTTCATGCTTGGTACAAGAAGATTGATGGATACTTGATGAGTTTGGGCTTTAGCAAGAGTGTTTCTGATCCCAACCTATACTACCATATCATTGATGACAAGTGCATGATTTCGGTCCTATATGTTGATGACTTATTCCTCACCGGTTCAGAAAGTCTTATTGTCGAATGCAAGCGTGCATTGACTTTTGAATTCGAGATGAATGACCTTGGTATGATGCACTACTTCTTGGGACTAGAAGTGTGGCAGAGGATTGATGAGATTTTCCTGAGTCAAGGAAAATATACAGTGGAGATACTGAAGAAATTCAGGATGATGGACTGGAAATCCATGCCTACACCGATGGTGATGAATTTGAAGAAAATGAATGAGGCTTCTATTGATTCAGGCAAGATTGATCCACATATTTACAAACAACTCATTGGATCATTGAGTGTACTCAGTTAGTTTATGAGTCAGTCAAGACAGACACACTGGATAGCAACGAAGCATGTGTTGAGATATCTATGAGGCACAATTGGTTATGGCCTGAGATATGCCTCCGGTGTAGACATGATATTGCAGGGATATGCTGATGCAGATTGGGTAGGGAGCACAGTGGACCGGAAGAGTACCTCTGGTTGTTGTTTTACTTTGGGATCTTCCATGGTTTCCTAGTGCACCAGGAAACAAAACTCTGTGGCTTTGAGTACCGCAGAAGCATAGTGCATATCATTATGTGTGGAAGCTCGCGAAGCAGTGTGGTTTTGCAAGCTCCTTACAGACTTATTTGGACATGAGATGGATTCTATTGTTATCCATTGCGATAACCAAAGTTGTGTGAAGCTCTTAGAGAATCCCGTGTTTCACGATAAATCAAAACACATTGAGATCAAATACCATTACATCAGAGATATGGTGCAAAGGAAAGTAGTACATGTGCAGTACCTTTTTACACACAAGCAAGTTGCAGATGTCTTCACCAAACCGCTTTCCAAGACGAAGTTTGAGTACTTCTGTGAGAGACTTGGCCTAGTGGAGAATGCCTCCCTAGCTGAGAGGGAGTGTTGATGATTGCAACTTCATGATTCATCCTCCAGATTGTTCTCCTCTAGATTGAGTTGAGACATCTGTGAGAGAGCCCATGTGATGGGTATGTCATACTCCTTTGGATTGAGTTGAGATGATGTGTGATATCTTGTTGTGCTCCTCTGGACTGATTTGAGCTGACTTGAGATGGTCTCTTGTCAGACTCCTATGGAATTAGTTGAGCTGACTTGAGATGGCTCTTCAGATGGTACTCCTATGGACTCAGTTGAGTTAATCTGTTGAGAGCGATGTCCTTGTGGGTGAGCACAGGTGGACGTGTCCCTAGTGGATGAGCACTAGAGGATGAGAGAGATACTTGCTATATTGTCTAAGAGTAAGATTTGTTGTAACCCTAATTTGTATTGTGAAGGGTACAAGTCAGCCCCACCATGTAAATATAATTAATATTTGTGTAAAGATTAGTTATATTATTGAGTTATAGAAGTCGACTCTATTGTGCTAATATACACACTTATTGTTGTGTTAAGTCATGTATAAATAAGAGTGGATCCCCATTGTGGATCTCACTCACATATACTTCATTATAACCTTCTCTCAAGCAAGTGTATGATTGAAGTGCGCACTTATCTTAGGTGCAAGTTTCTAGGTTTTGTAAGCACCCTCTTGTGTGCTAAGGTCTATGGTGTGGGGGATCTTGTCTTGAGAATATAACAAAGGATTGTTGGGTTTTTCCCTTGGTTGAGAATGGTTTTCCCAGGATAAACTCTTGTGTTCTTGTGCATGGTTATTCTTCTTGTGATCTTGGTTATTGCAACTAGAGTAGCTACATTGTTTATGGTTCAAGTACATGCTAAATTGAAATAAACTACATGTGCATGAGCTAAGCATTAAAATTCAATAGGTTTCACACAAGTTTCTTCATGATCAAGGAGATGGAGAGTGGTTCCAATTCTAATGGAGGAGGGTAAGAATTCCCATGAATGAGGGTGAATAATGGTTTTTCCCCGAGAGTTTGCATAAGAGAAGTGCACCCTTCCCAAGAAGTATGGAGAAACATCTAAAGGACCACCTGAAGTCAAAGGTTAATAAGGAATGTTTTTAAGGAAGCATGGGAAAGGAATGTTGTAACTCAAATGATAAGTCTCAAGTCATATCAACCATGCATCCCCTTTCTTCTTCACTTATTTTGGTAACATGGTCCCCTTATTGCTTCCTCAAGCAACCTTTATGGTGGATATGCATTCACAAGTTAGGGCCTTGGCCTTGATCTCTCCACTAGAAACATTTATAACACATTTACATTATTTACGCACAAGTCATTATAACTCATCCCATATGGCTCAAATCTTGTCACATATCTTGATCTAAATGGATCCACACAGGTACCGTATGAGTTTATTTATGCTATAGATGGGGGAGATTAGAATTTGGGACATCTAAGAGATGGTGTTTATTTTTCAACTTCAAGTCAACTTTTTGGTGCATTTTCAAATCCCTAAACAACATTTTTTGGGCTTGGTATCAAATGAGGGTTGTGATAGGATTTCCTTACCCAAGGTTGAAATTATTCTTCTCATTGATATCATTCGAACGAGCGATTGTGCACCTACAATGACATTCACAAGCAAAATTTATGGCCTTGACAACGTAATAGTGCAAATATTACCCACATGTCCACGTGGTGACTATGTTAACTCACCACAATTTGAATATGGGGAGTTAATAACATGGGAGAATCCACTAGATACTTCTAGAATCATCATGGAGGTTCCAAGAGGGTTTCTAAACCCTAACCCTAGCCCTAATTCTAGCAATAAAAACCCTAGCAAAGTGAGGGAAAAGGGTCCACTTTTTCATTAGTCGTTGATTGTTCCATAGTGATTAGGAGTATGGAGGAGATGATAATAGTGTAGAGAGATAAACGAATATTTTAGAGGGATGTATAAGATCATAGTGTCTCATAGCTTCACAATAATCTTGTAAATATTTGTAATCTATATTTTAATCTCCATAATACAAGAAGATGAAATGTGCAATTCTTCATTGCATGTTGGTTTTCTCATATATGTTTCTAGCATAAATATTTGTGTTCCATTGTGTGTGTCTTGCTATTGTATTCTATCTCATATGTTGTGGTAGTTAAATATTAGTATTGGGGTGTTTTTGTTTATGCTAAAGTGTTAAAAAATACAAAAATATAGTTGCACAATTGAGCATTGGCTCACCGTAGCCATTTTAAGTTTAGATATGATCCAGTTGGATATTGGTGGTCACCCGCCTATTCCACTTGGACCCACACCATTGTTTCTTTCATTTTTTCAGTTTCCTTAATTGTAGCACAATTTACTATTTTTAGCAGTTCTTCGGGTCCTGAACTTCCAGAGTTGTTTTGAGGCCCTAAACGATGTTTTTTGGGCATGAATGCTCCAACGAATATGAGTCTGTTATGGACTTGATATTCATTGTTAGCAGTGTATTCCTCGGATAGATCTTTCTAACGATGTATCATGTGCGTCAAACGGAGATAGTATGCCAAAGTTACGACCCCGGGAAATTGATGTACCAATTTACCCCAACGAGACCCATATTCTGGCGTTTCATCTCCTAGGGTTAGGTTTTTGGATGTTTAGGGTTTTCCATTGTTTCTCAATAATATATAGGCCTTCGAGCTTCATTTTAACAGGCAGTTCAAAGGCCAGTAGCCATCACATCTCTTCTTAGAGATAAGCTACCAGCGCCCTAGCTAGTTTATTTCCATTATGTCTGTAAGCATTTTTCAGTCATTTGTTATTAAATGAAATGAATTCTTATTTTCGCTGCATCTTTGCATTTATGTGTATTTCTGTATTTCATTGTGTTCCTACATAAATCTAGATCAGTGGTATCAGAGCGGTCTACTCGTTCTTGATCTTTCTTTGCATGTCCCCAATGAGGTCGGGGTATAAGGAGTTGGGGCTCGATCTGGTTGAACCTTTGCAAGATCAGTCTCGCAAACCCCGATGACCGCCCATGGGGGAAGAAAAGAAAGATGAGGGAGCAGGAGATCCTATCAAAATGTTGGTTAAGGAGGCCCTCGATAAACAAAGGAACGCGATGATGGACAACTTTGCCTAGATTCTTCAATGGATTCCCACTAGCGGCGCATCGACATCCAACAACCACTTTGGAGGCGCCACTCCTTTTAAGGTACAAGTAAAATTTGACATTCCCATATTTGAGGGCCAAATAGATGCATATGTCGTAGATAGATGGTTGAATCTATTAGAAGGATATTTCTCGGTTCATGAATTTTCCGACCGAGAAAGGATTATTTTCGCACTCCTCAAAGCCGCCCCCCATGTCAAGGATTGGTGGGAAACCTACTCGGAGCAACAGGGCAAGGGGGAACCCTCTCTGTTCTCGGCCACACCCACTTGTAATTCTTTCTGAGACGCCATCAAGGAACAATATTATCCCGTGGGGAGCTATGAGGAAAAATANGCACTCCTCAAAGCCGCCCCCCATGTCAAGGATTGGTGGGAAACCTACTCGGAGCAACAGGGCAAGGGGGAACCCTCTCTGTTCTCGGCCACACCCACTTGTAATTCTTTCTGAGACGCCATCAAGGAACAATATTATCCCGTGGGGAGCTATGAGGACAAATACATACAATGGACTACGCTGCGGCAGCAAAGGGACCAAGATGTGCATGAGATGAAAAATTTGTTTCATACCCTATGCACAAAGTTGGGTATCAAAGATTCAGAGAAACATTTGGTGTTAAAGTACCGCAGTTGTCTGCACAGATACATTCAGGAGGAAATGGAGTTCCTTGACATCTCCTCACTTGGTGTGGTTTACCGATATGCTGCCAAGATTGAGAAAAAGTTCAAACAGAAAAAGCGAGACTTTGGGTCTGCGAATCAGAAGCAAGGGAAAGGTACTATCAAAACTCAAAACAAAGGACCAAGCCAAGGCGGGGCGGCCCAGGATAACCCGCCAAAGACACAAGCAAAGAAAAACACCATGAAGCCAAAAAAGGACACGGGGAAGTGGTGTGAGTTCCATAAGAGCTCCACTCACAACACAAGTGAGTGTCGGGCCAATCAGTCATTGGTAGCCAAGTTGAAGGCTTCTGAATCGGATGCATGCTCTGACTCTAAATCAGAACCTGATAAGGGGAATGATAGGGGGAAGCAGATTATCAATGTGGAGCCCAATGCCACCGTTGCCACCACGAAGATCCAGAAGGAGGAACCAGAAGATCGAGAGGAGGCGGAGTGTCTCTTCCATTCCAAGATGTGGGTAAAGGGTTCCTCGTTGCAGTTCATTGTCGACAGCGGGAGCTAGAAGAACCTCATCTCAGTAGAGGTCGTGAAGCAGTTGGGCTTGACGACCATAGCACACCCACAACCATACACCATCGGGTGGTTGCACCAAGGACGAGACCTCCACGTCAGCCAACAATGTCGCCTTCCCTACAACATCAAGCCCTTCACAGATGAGGTATTATGTGACATTGCTCCTCTTGATGTTTCTGATGTATTATTAGGCCAACCGTACTTGTGGAAGCGACATGTAGTGTATGAGTCGAAGCCTCGTGCTGTTATTATCACCTTGGGAAATAAGCTGTACAGGATATCGGAGATAGCACCGCCTACCACCATCTCTTTGGTTACTGCAAAAAAATGCAGTAAGCTCATTTCCAAAACCAGGAAATTTGTTTTCTTGATGATCCGCCCTCAGGGAAAGAGGAAGACTGTGACCATGACCTCTAGACAGGGCCCCGCTGCACGAAAACAACAGATGGATAAGGTCGTGGAGGAGTATGAGGACATCTTCACCTCCCCCAAATGGGTGCCTCTACATTGCCAGGTCAAGCACCCCATCGATCTGACCCCAGGTGCGTCGTTGCCCAATGGAACCATCTATCGGCACTTTGTTATGGAGAATGACAAAATCAAGAGGCAGATTCAGGAGCTGTTGTAGAAAGGTCACATCCGGCTGAGTTCATCACCCTGTGGGAGCCCGATCATGTTGGTGTAGAAGAAGGATGGGACTTGGAGACTTTGCATTGAATATCGGGCATTGAACAAGATCATTGTTTGGAATAGGTACCCGATCCCACGGATTGATGACCTTCTGGACCAACTCAAGGGGGTGAAATATTTCAGCAAGATCGACTTGAAGTCAGAGTNGCCATTCACCAACTCATTTGTAGTGGTGTACTTGGATGACATTCTGATCTTCAGCCAGACTTGGGAAGAGCACCTCCACCACATCCGACAGGTCCTCCAAACACTGTGACAACACAAGTTGTGTGCCAATTTGAAGAAATGCACTTTTGGCATGACCCAGGTTCAGTATCTGGGATACATTATTGATGAACGGGGGGTGCATGTGGATCCAACAAAGATCCAAGTCATTCGGGATTGGCCAGCCCCAACCACCCTAATAGAGCTCCACAGTTTTTTAGGTCTTGCCAATTTCTACCACACGTTTGTGTTGGGATTCTCTCATATCACTTGGCCCTTGAGTCAATTCACCAAGGGAGAAGCTAAAGAAAAATTCTTTTGGTCCGAATCTCAACAGAAGGCATTCAGGGAATTGAAGTATCGCCTCTGCTATGCACCAGTGCTCACATTACCAGACTTGCAACAACCATTTGAGATTGAGATAGATGCCTCTGACTATGCCATTAGGGCAATCCTTAATCAACATGGGCATCCAGTGGCATATCACAGTGAGACACTTTCCGACACAGTTCGGAAGTATCCCACTTATGACAAAGAAATGCATTCCATTGTGCAGGCTTGTTGGCAATGGAAGCATTACATTTTGGGAAAGGAAAGGGTCATCCACACAGACCACCGACCCCTGCAGTTCATACAGACACAAGGGAAGTTGCAAAATGATCGCCATCAGAAGTGGTCCACATACCTGCAACAGTTTCATTTGAACATTAAGTACAAGAAAGGCAACACCAATAATGTTGCAGACTGCCTCAGTCGACCACCCATCGTGGCACTAACCACTGTGCTCAACTCTTGTGGGCACAAGACTTTCGATTGGGCGCTTCTCTACACAAGTGATCCAAAATTCAGCCACACATACAATACACTCTTGGACGGTAAGCAAGTTCCCAATTTTCACCTCCAGGATGCCCTGCTTTGTCACCTTTGTGATTTCAGAGGCGCACTATAGTCGGGTCGCTGGGCATTTCGGGTTCGAGAAAACCACGACAGTATTGAAAAAGTATTTCTATTGGTCGAACCTTCGACAGGATGTCGGGAAGTACATAAGGTCCTGCACTGCTTGCGCCATTGGCAAACCGACCATCAAGAAGCAAGGCCTCTATACTCTGCTTCCTACCCCTAGTCGACCTTGGGAATCCATCTCTATGGATTACATGTCGGGCCTTCCTTCTACTAAGCATGGAAATGACTGTGTTTTTGTGGTTGTCGACCGATTCTCGAAGATGTCCATTATGATGGCCTGCAAGAAGAATATCATAACAGAAGCCACTGCTAAACTCTTCTTTGAACGAGTGTGGGTACACTTTGGGATCCCACAGTCTATCATCTCAGATCGGGACAACAGGTTCCTCAGTACATTTTGGTCCAGCCTCTGATCAATGCTAGACACCAAGCTCACCAAGTCCACAGCTTTCCATCCGTAAACTGATGGCCAGACAGAGGTCGTCAACCGGATGATTGTACACATTTTGTGCATGTACAACTCAAAGCATCCACACACATGGGATGCGAGCCTCCCCTATGTACAACACAGCTACAACTGGGCTCTCCATAGCTCAACCAGCCACAACCCCTTTCAAGTGGGCTTGGAATTCCAGCCACTATGTCCCATTGACGTAGCCATGCCATTTGCGGCTACTCAAGCAGATTCAGTCCATGTCCAGTCTGAGGCTGACAAGGCAAACTACTTTATTGAGCGCATTCAGCACATCTACCAACAAGTTCATGACATCTTGGACAGAGCCAATGTTAAGTACAAGCAACGACATGATCAACATCGGGTGCCACACAACTTCCAGGTGGGTGACAAAGTGTGGCTACATTTGCAAAAGGAGCGCCTCGCTGGACCCTATGGCAAGATTCACCCACTCTGATATGGGCCATACACCATCACCAAGGTTGTAGGGGACAATGCCTTTGAGCTCGGTATTCCACCATTCTTTGGTCTGCACCCAGTGTTCAATGTTGACCACCTTCGGCCCTACTTTTCACCTCTACTAGACACATCCGACATGGCAGAACAACTCACACCAACAGAGTTAAACCTAGATTACATGGAACAAGCCACAATTGATCGAATTATGGACACACAGATAAAGAACACCCGCCAACAGAGGATCCAACTATATCAAGTTGTCAAAGCAGGCCAACTCCTTCACCAGGGCAAGTGGCTCACCAGGGACCAAGTTCAACAGAAGTTTCCTCATCTCATGGAGGAACTCAACGCAATGGGGACCATTTCTTCCTAAGGGGGGAGGACTGATCCAGGTGGATATTGGTGGCCACCCGGCTATTCCACTTGGACCCACACCATTGTTTCTTTCAGTTTTTTAGTTTCCTTAATTGTAGCACAATTTACTATTTTTAGCAGTTCTTCGGGTCATGAACTTCCGGAGCTGTTTTGAGGCCCTAAACGACGTTTTTTGGGCATGAATGCTCTGACAAATATGAGTCTATTTTGGACTCGATATTTGCTATCAACAGTGTAGTCCTCATATAGATCTTTCTAACGATGTATCATGTGTGTCAAACGAAGATAGTATGCCAAAGTTACGACCCCGGGAAATTGATGTACCAATTTACCCCAACGGGGCCCATATTCTGGTGTTTCATCTCCTAGGGTTAGGTTTTTGGATGTTTAGGGTTTTCCATTGTTTCTCAATAATATATAGGCCTTCGAGCCTCATTGTAATAGGCAGTTCATAGGCCAGTAGCCACCACATCTCTTCTCAGAGATAAGCTACCAGCGCCCTAGCTAGTTTATTTCCATTATGTCTATAAGCATTTTTCAGTCATTTGTTATTAATGAAATGAAGTCTTATTTCCGCTGCATCTCTGCGTTTATGTGTATTTATGTATTTCATTGTGTTCCTACATAAATCCGGATCAAGATATGTATTAGTGAGCTGGCCATTGGAATATTCAAGGTGGTTTACAAATCATAGCCTCATCATTCAAATAATACATGATTTAATGTATTATATTCCATGGATCAAACTGGGGTATTACACAAATTTGAGCCCTTTCTTTAGGATTCCTCTTTCTTTTATTAGAACCATTCCATAGAAAGTCCTCAGTGGATATGTGCTCTTAAATTCTCCGATGTCTAAATTCAAATAACTAATACTTTCAACCAACACACGTTCATTTGGGAACTTCTCCTTGCTTTCCATTGGACCCTTACCGTTTGGTATTTTTTCTTTTTACATTGAATCATGTTCTCTCAATCACTGGATCCTAGCCTGTCCCATTGTGCCTTCTTAATAACTAATCAACATAGGTAGTATTAGTCCCTTTTCACATGGTCATTTGATCTAGATTAATTTGAGAATGAAATGAAAGAACACACAATATTGCTAAGACACAAGATATAGTGAAAACCAAATTTTATTACTCAAAGAATGGTGAAAAGCATTTTACATATATAATTGTTAGAATGGTGGTAACTATCTTTGAGAAGAGATGTTTGTAAAAAAACCCAAAATAAGAGGTCGAAAGTACATGTTATCATAATGATGAAAACCATAAGAGGAAGCCCTAAGAGGAAAAAACAGTCAAATCCAATTATCATAATCCTAGGAGCAAAGGTGGAAAAAGGAATGTGTCCCTTGGGAGCTTGGTTGGGATGTCAAATTCCTAGGGCCACAATTTTTTCATACAAAATCTTTGGACTATTAAAAATATTTTTTTGATCTCTACAAGTTTGGTTGGTCAATCCCTTTGAAGAGGTCATGGCTTTCAAAATCACTAAAAATACATGGATAGGACCCCAAAAATGTAACTAAAATTGAAGTGCTTCAAAATTGGCAAGATTTAGGACCCTTTTGAGATGATGGAATATTCGAACAACCCCCCATATTAGTTATCCCCCCTTATGAAGAGATGGTCCCCAATGGGTCAAGTCCCTGTATTAGATGGGAAAATTTTTGTTGGATCTAATTCCTAGTGAACTACTTGCCATAGTAAAGAAGTTACTCTACTTTGACAACCCAATAGAGTTGTAAATTTTGCTGGTGAGTGCTCTTCATTTTAGTATCCATGATCTTGTGTATTGTATCTTGTTCAATGAAATCAAGGTTTTATCTCAGTAATGGACAATTTCTCTGCAACCTCTAGTGTCTTCAACAAAGATGGGAAGTATAAAAAAGTAGCTCCACATTAAAAATGAGGTGTAAACCAAGGTACAATCACAACTTAAGTTCAAAAGCATTCTCAACCACTACCTTGGTGATGGTGTAAGTTGACTTTTAGTGGAGTGGTCCAAGTTTCTTGTTGGGGAAACAACACATTATCACTAGCCTTGTATTGGTATAGAACCCAATGTTGATTGTGGCGTTGCTTATACTTAGCATTGGTTTTTTGCAAAATATCATGTTGTTGTTACTAGATGTATTGGATCTATTCAATAAATTTGGTAGCTTTGTCTTTATCCTTCCGAGAATGGGAGGACTTTTTGTGTGTTGATGTAATGGGTAGGGATACATCAATCTAGGCCAATGGTTGGAACCCTAGGCACGCGTGAAAAGGGTTTTTGTTTATAGAATTGTAACAACTATGTTGTAGCTATATTGAATGTCATAAGGAAGGATTTGATCCCATGTATGTGGATGTTAGGAGTTGTACATATTGATGATATGTACAATCATCTTAATGACTGCCTTATTTTTTTCATCAATATGGGGATGAAAGGCAATCAGTTTGTTTAGTTTAGTGTTCATCATGGACCAAAGGTTGGACTAGAAGATACTCAAGAACCTATTGTCTCTAGAAAAACAATGATCTTTGGAAACCCAAAATGAACCCAAACATGCTTAAAGAAGAGCTTAGAAATGCCTTATGTTGTGACACTCTTCTTGTAGGGTGGAAAAATTGCCATCATAGAAAAAAAATTACCAATCACAAAAACATAATCTTGAACATGATTGGTTGAGAGCATGCATGACATAAAGTCCATGAAGACAGACTTATGAGGATTACTTGTAGTGGGTGGAGGAGTTTACAATCCCTGCTTCTTGATTACATTATTGGCAATGACATAGATAATTCCCAATTTGATATATATACTAACATTCTTTTGGATCTTGGGTTGGTAGAAGTACTTCTACATCACTGCCACTATCTTCTCCACATTGAAATGTCTCACCACTAGATTGTAGTGCACCTCCCAAATCATGTTCCCATGTTCACCTAAAGGAACATAGAGATGGCCCAATTGTTGGTCCTGAAGGTGAAATTATGAAACTTGTTTACTTTCCACTAGTGTATGATATATAGTAGGGAAGTCAAGATTGCCACCACACATGGGGAGGCACTTAGAAGTTGTGTCCACTAGATTTGAGGATTGTGATCAATGCCATAATTAGAGGTTTGTTGAGAAATTATTCAACTCAATTGGTGTTTACCTTCTTGTACTTAATGTTCAGGTGGAATTGTTAAAGGTATGTAGACAACTTCTAATGGTGGTGATTTTGCAACATTCCCTAAGTTTGCCTAAATTGTAGAGGATTTGTGGTTGGTGTGGATGATTTTTTCCTTTCCAAGAAAATAATACTTCTACCACTAATATTCCTAGAAAATGAAGTAAGAATTCTTACCATAAGTGAGATATATATGAACTTGTCAAAGAGTGCCTCATTGTGATAGGTCATTAGATGTCCATGCTAAGAGATGATTGCACCAATTGCATAATCTAAGGTGTATGTATTGATTCCAAATGGTTGTTGCAAATCATGAAAAATGAGGAATGACATCAAGCAAAGGTGATTCTTTGTCTCTTCACATCATTTCTATTGTGCGTCGACCCAAACAAGCTTGGTCATGGTTCCACCCTTGGTCACCCGACTCAAGGGCAAAGCATTATGAGAGAGCCCAAACATGAACCTAATATAAAAGTTGGAGAGACCTAATAAGTTTCAGAGCTCTAGTTTCTTTGGGGCATGTGGATCATAGATCACTTGCACCTTAACTAAATCCACATGTACATCGTGCTCATCCACGATGTACCCTAAATATTGAATTCTTTACGTGTTGAATGGGAACTTCTATAGGTTGCCATATAACATGTCTTCTCCCAAGGTTCTCAATGCTTGTTGAATGTGCTTCAATTTTTCATCCCTTTGTATAAGATGAGGATGCCATCTAGGTAGAAGACCAAAAAATTATTTTTGAATGGCCACAAAATATCATCCAACATTCATGAACATTGATGACACCATTGAAGGAGACCTTCTTTGGATTTGAAGTAGGCAATATTCCACACATTAATTGGATTGATTGGAACTAGGTGATATCTTAACTTAAGATTAATCTTGTTGGAAAAATTGACACCGTTAAGTTGTTCAAGCAAATTATCAATCTATAGGATGGGGCATCATTTATTAACTATGGTTTTGTTCAAGGATTTGTATGCAGATTTGGCACATCTCGTCCTCGTTTTAGAACAATATAATTGGGCTCTTATAGGGTGAGGAACTCAGTTTGATGTGTCTCTTCTATATTATCTCTTGAATCTAGTGCTTAACATTCTCCATAATGGGGCATTTGTACATAGTACCATTGGGTAAATGGGTAACTGATGTCAAACTAATTGCATACTTTACATGACATTGCAAGGGTATTCATGTGGGTGAACTAGAGATGTCTTTGTATTCTTCCACAATTGGTCTACTTGTCTCTATTGCATAGAGGGACCCTTTCAAAGGCCTTGGTAGTCATGAATATTTTCTTTGCTCCTTCCTAGGGGGCTATAAAGAGGACAAATCTCTTCGTCTGAGAGATTATATTCATGTGCTCCTTAACAATGATCAGAGAGACAATTATAGTTGGGGCAACGTGTGGTATCATGTAGAGTTAATCTCCGTGGATAACAATGACACTACATGGCCTAGACTAGTAAATAACATGATGCTTCCACATATATGGTTGTCCTAATATAACATTGCAAACTTCAAGTAGGGTAGGGTTATTGATATGAAATCATATTGCAAATTGTTAGATCCTTTGATAGGTGAATATGGAAAAAGGATAATGGTCAACCAAAGCCTCATTGAAAAAGATATGGTTGATGTACCTTTCTCTAGGTCACCATCCATACCCTCCAAATCACGTGGATCATTTAGACAATTTTATGGACCATTCAATATAATTGGGGATTTGAACAAGTTTACTTGGATTAAAGTAGTTCAGAGAAAATTCAGATTCTCCACTTCTAAAGCTCGACTTAGGGATAAAAGATAATTTTTTGAGCTTCATATCTTCTTGGAAGCAATAAATTCCTAAGAATCTGACATTACATCTTATATATCTCATCGAGAGCTTCCCAATGGTCAAAAGAGCACCCCAATCAAAGTGTGTATGTGAAATTTATAATGATTGGAAGTTAAGCATTGATGTTCCACTTAAACAATGATTGACTAAGAAGAGTTGACAAAGCAAAGTTGACCAAGGAAGGATTGACAAGTAAGAGTTGACAAGGCAAGATTGACCAAGCTAAGATCTACTACATTGTAGTTGAATAGCACACATATTGTTGATAAGAATGAAGGGACGAGTAGTTGGTGGATTAGATTGTTACCAATGGAGAAGTTTGTGGTGAGAATTTTTTTTCGTAGAAGATCATTGGTTGGGAAAATTTTTCATTAAGGTTGTTTCCACTAGCAGCTTGTTAACTCGACAATTGTTGATGGTTACCAGGATGCATATAGTTTTATAATTGAAGGAAAAAGGTAGGACTTGGACTGTTGCAGGAGGTCAAACCATTTTTTTAATTGAAGGTCAAAGGCATTTGAACAAACCATAACTAATTCTTAGAGAAGGCCTACTTAAATGGAATACTAGAACAATATGGAGTTCAATTGATTGAGGAGATGATTGTTTTCTTAGTTTTTTGGATTGAGGAATTAGGTAATTGCTAGGTTAGTTAATTGAGAGGTCGCATCCAAATTTGATAAGAAAAGGAGAAAATGAAATCTTGGGAGAATGGTAGTGATGTTGGTGAGAAAAATAAAATTATGAGATGGATAGTAGTAAGTTCTTATTTTGGAAAATCTAATATTTGGGATTTGTGAGAGATTTTCTAGTCATGAAGACATAGGAATGCCCCAAAAAATCTGATGCAAAGCCAAATTTGCTCGAGGAACTATGTTAAGATTATGTTCCTATAAAAAAAGAGCTCGAGTTTTAAAACATGGTATTGGAGCTCAAGTTTTAAAATCCTAGCTTGGTTCTACTATTTTGGGGCATTTACTTGCTCTACTTATTGATTGAACTATGTTTTATGCATATGTGCTTATCATATATAGCTTATACTTCACTTACTTATTTTTATGGTTGGCTTATTTTTGGTTGGTTAGCTAAGGCATTTTTGGAGGTTGTCACATCACAAGAAGACTTTGGATGGTATATGCACTCTTGAGAAGTTTGTTTTCTATAGAATCGACTTATTTAGACTTGCAATTTTTTTATCATGGTTTTCAAAAGTAATATAGGTTCAAAGTAGGAGCTAGTCATGCTCAATGGGTATAACTATGGCATGTGGACCCAAGACATAAAGACTTTGTTGAACATAAAAACATTATGGTTGTTTATAAAGATTGTTGTTCCATACCCTAAAAATGAACATGAGAAGTTCATGGTTAATGGGAAGAAGGAAGAAGTTATAAGTGTGATGGCGACCTACATATCAAGGGAGATTCAATTTCATACTAGTGGAATTGACTACCTGAATGAAGTATGGAAGAGTTTGAAGAAGTTGTTCAACAAAGTTGATGAAAGCTATGTTATGTAGCTTGAAAAAAATTGATCTCTCTCAAACCTATCTCTTTCGATGACATAGAGGATTATATGGATTGTGTCAAGGAGTTGAAGTTGAAGCTAGATGAATATGGGAAGGACACTCTAAAAAGGGAAGGTTAACTGATAGAATTGGTTATGATGAATCTAAAAACACCCTATGATGTTTTCTGCTCCACATTCCACATGAATTGGGCTTCAAGGAAAGAACAATAAGGACTATACGTTTGATTCTTTCTATAATTTGATGACTAGGGCATGAGAAACTATTTGATGAATGAAAGATTAGTGATAAGCCACATGCCCATTTCACTAACGGAAAGGATAGGAAAAACCATAGAGAAAGAGGTTGTGGAAACAATCAAGGGAAATTGTTCAACAAAATAGGGTACTCCCATAGAGGAAAAACACCTTAAGAAACTGCTCACATAACTCGATCAAATATCAGTACAACAATGTTTTTATGTGGTTAAAACCCCCTAAGAGGGAAACAATCCACGACCCTAGCCAACGTGACCACTTGGGGCAATTTATAAATGCAAAAGAAAAAATTGTACATAAGAGTTTCTCACAATTGATCATTAGCACATGCCCTTTCATGCTCTTTAAATAGATATCATGGACAAATCAGGTGCTAAGGCATGGATCAATATAGCATTAAGATTGAGGACCATACGAGCCATCGAATCACTCTATGTCTAGAACATATTATGATCCTCGTATTACATAACTACTAATGCATACTAAAGAAAAACACTTTTACCTAAAGACACAGTAGACCAAGGGGATAGGATTGAAGGATTTACAAAGGTGACACAAATATGATAAGGAAGGAGGCATTAGAGTCTATTCCCCCTTAATGACAACTTCCTAAACTCCTAACATAACTCAAAGTTTGAAAAACTTTGCTTCTATAAGAGACTTTGTGAAAATGTTTGCAACTTGATCATTCATTGGGAGAAAGAGCACTTCAATAACTTGATAATGAATGAACTTTCTGTTGAAGTGAATTTGTAACTCAATGTGTTTGTTGTGTTGATGTTGAAATGGATGTTTGGCGAGCTTGATGACACTTTTATTGCCACACCAAAGTGTGGTTGGGTGTTGTTGCTAGAAACCAAACTTTGAAAGGATTTGTCGAAGCCATAATGTTTCTTGACTTGCATTAACCATTTCTTGGTACTCTGTTTTTTCTGAAGAAATAGAAAGAGACTGTTGTTTCTTACAATCCCAAGTAACTTGTCTAGAACCAAGGCTAAACATAACCTGCAGTAGACTTTCAATCATCAGGGTTGTTGGCCCAATCTGAATCAATGAAACCAATCAACAAAGGAGCCCCCCTCGAATTGTAATGTATCCCAAATTGAATTGTACTCCAGATACACTGAAGTATCCATTTTGTTGTTTTCCAAAGGTTTTCATGGGGCGTTTTCATATACTGGGAAACAAGACCAACAACGAAGGAAATACCAGGACAAGTTCTACTCAAATACAAAAGGTTACCAACTAACTGCCAGTACACAAGACCAACAACGAAGGAAATACCAGGACAAGTTCTACTCAAATACAAAAGGTTACCAACTAACTGCCAGTACAAAGTGGCATTGACTTTGGGATTACAAGTGGTAGCAAGTTTAACTCCAAGTTGGAAAGGAGAAGGGGTTGGTTTACAATCTTCCATGTGAAAGTGATGAAGAAGGTCACATGCATACTTAGACTGGGAAAAAGGAAATTCCTTCCTTGGTTTGCAATACTTGGAGGCCAAGGAAATAATGCAAATAACCTAAGTCTATCATTTCAATTTTTTTCTTAAAGATGGATTTCACATGTTTTAAATGTTTAGGGTCACTACTAGTGAGGATAAGGTCATCAAAATAAATAAAAAGTATTATGAGATGGCTTCCGACTTTCATGGTATAGACATTGGAGTCAAAATGACATCTAGAAAAGTTGGTGTCAAGAAGAAAGCTATCGTTTTAGCATACCAAGCCCAAGGAGCTTGCTTAAGACCATAGATAGATTTCTTAAGGCGACAAACAAGGTCAGAGTCATTTTGAACATAACCATGAGGTTGTTTCATGTAGATTTCTTATTGCACATCCCCATGTAAGAAGGTGGATTTAACATCCATCTGATGGACCTCCCATCTATGTGCAACAACGAGGGCTAGAACAAAGCAAATGGAATTCATTTTGGCTACGGGGGAAAAGGTTTCATTGTAGTCAATTACTTCAATTTGAAAGAATCCTTTGGCAACTAACTGGGCCTTATGTATTTCAACACGTCCATCTAATGCATACTTAGTTCTATACACCCATTTAAATTTGACAAGTTTTCTTCTTTTCAAAAGAGGTACAAGTTCCCAAGTATCATTTTCCATTAAAGAACAATATTTTCCATTCATTGTCATGTCCTAATATGGATGGATAAAAGCTTATGCAAATGTGTATGGATCACGAGTCTCAAAATCTTGAGCCAAAAGAGAGGGGGCTTCCTGGAACTATGAACGAGTACGACACTGATATGTAGGATCTTTAGAAAGATCACTCGAAGCTTCTCATATTGAATGGACCCATCTGGAAAGTGGTGGTGTTGGTGCAAGTTCATGTCAATAGAATCATCTGGAGGAAGGTGAGTAGGCAAAGGTGGACTTTCATCCTCACTATCATCATTTGAAGAAGAAACTAGAATAGGACCAAAAGATGGATCACAGGCCGAAGATGGAACAAATGCCAAATTAGGTTCGCAGGACAAGAGATTTTCATCAAAATTAACATCTATTTTAATAATTATTTCATTGGAATGAGGTTGAAGAACTATGTAACCTTTGACATCTTTAGAATATATAATAAAAATGCACTTCTCATTTTTAGGTTTAATGCTTTTGTTTTCTCATTAGGAATGTGAGCTCATGCTTCACTACCAAATATATGGAAGTGGCTTACATCTAGCTTAATTTTATTCCATGCTTCTTCCGGTGTTATATTTTTTAAAGCATTTGTGGGAGTGTGATTTGCAATGTAATTAAATTACACAATTAATTTCTTCCACCCAATAATGAAGACTTAAGCGCTTATAGATTGGATCATACAATTTTCCATTTCTTTTAATGTGTGATTCTTTCTCTCAGCAACACCATTTTGCTGCAGTGTATATGGAAAGTATGTAACATTTGAATGCCCTATGTAGTGCAGTAAGTTGTGAATTTCTTGTTAACATATTTGTCTCCATTATCTGTTCTTAACCTCTATAGTGGATGTCCATATTTTTTTTTCTACAAGGGTCTTGTAGGAAAAAAACATGTCAAAAACTTCACTCTCAAGTTTTAAAAAATAAACCTAAGTGCATTTGGAGAAGTCATCAATGAAAGTTAAGAAGTACTTGAACCCAGAGAAAGAAGGAGAAGAAATTGGACCACACAAATCACTACGAACAAATTGCAAGGGGGTGGGGGCGTGCCAAGAGGTACATTTGTCAAAATTGTTCCAATGATGTTTGCCGAGAACAGAACTGACACAAACACCATCTCTGCAAGAAATGGGAGGAAGACTAGTTACCATATTTTGATTACATAGTTGTTATAATAAGCGATAGTTTAGGTGACCAAACCACTCATGCCAAAGTTTGTTCAAGTCATTGCTATGAGCAATAAAAATCGATGGAAAATATGATGACCCAAAGTTGTCAAATTTGTACAACTTGGTAATATCATCAACAATTCAAGTAGCTAGGACATGCTTAAGATATTTTAAATCCTTGATTACAACTTGGTGAAGTGAAAACTCTAATGTTTTACCTTCGCATGAATGGGTGATCTGATATACTGATAGAAGGTTGTAGGAAAGACTTGGAACACATAATACATCATTGAAATTATCTACTTGAACTTTTATAGACCCTACAACACTAAGAGATCTATCATCACTAATAAATATTTGTTTGGTGTTACATTCATTAAGAACAAAAAAAATGGAGTTGTCCTTAGTCATATGATAAGATGCTCCAAAACCAATAAGTTACTCATCAAAAGAAGTAGATGTTGCATTGAAGGAGAAACTAGAAGCAAAAAGAGCATGTCCATGAGAAGGAAAATTAGAAGAAGAAGAATCAAGATTGATGTTGTGCTTCTTCATTGTTGCTTCTAAGGCTTCCATATTTTTAAAACATTTAGATTCTAGATGACCATCTCGCCCACAAAAATTGCAATGTATGTCAACCTTTGTAGTTTTTTATTATGTTCCTTTGTCACCGTTGGGAGTAGAAGTTGGCTAAGAGGGTTTGGGACCCTTGTTCTGTTTGTTGCTGCGAGGATATTGCTTCTTTGTATGCTTGGTTTTATGATGCAAGTCAGATATGAAGCTGACCCAATTCTCCGTAAGCTTGGACCAGATCCAAATCCAACTCGCCTATCCTACAGTTAAGCGACCCGATTTATCTTAGGGTGCTCTAAACCCTTAACAGGGTGCCTAGGATCAATCTGTTCCTTCTCTGATTCAATCACTAACAGGATTGAATATCCACATGCCACAATAAACACAAAGGCGCTAAACCGAAGGGTCTTTGTCTTCTCTTCATGCCATCGAATGCTATGACCTCGGCTAAATCCTTTGGGCGCTAATCTCACTCAATCCTTAGCTCCTCGCGCTCTCTTTTTAGCTCCAGTGTCCAAGTGTTATTACCATGTCCTTTACGTCCTCCTTCAATCTACGACGTAGATCCGTCTTCTTCCAGATTCGACGACTCTAATGGATTGTGGAGCCACAACTAGCCCAAAATTTAACCTTCCTTCCGATCTCCAAAATGCAAAGATGCTCGTCCGTTGCATGCTTTGGCTGGAAATAACACTCAAATTCTCAAGATGGAAGGATATATCAAGAAAAAAGGTAACCATGTTGGTTGATTGTGGTAGTACCCATAACTTGATTAATCACAAATTAGCCAAACTTCTCGTTTTCTTTATATATCTAGCACAAAAGTTTCAAGTAATGATTGAATATGGAGGTACCATAAATTGTTCAAGGAAGTGCAATCCAAATTGGTGGTGTTGATGTGGTCTTAAGGGTCCAATTGTTACAATATTGGGAAGAGTATCTTTTAATTCATAGGAATTTTTCATGTGAGATTTCTCAGAAAGCAAGGAAATTGAACTCAGAGGTATGCAAAGGAAACCATCTATAGTGATAAGCTCTAATAGAATGATACAAATTTTTAAAAAGGGACACCCATGAGTAATTTCACAATTGTGCTCACTAGATGTTCAAACATCTAACCCCTCTGTGCCCTTGGATCTCCAAACAATTACTGACAATCATTCTAAGGTATTTGTTGAGATGTCCAAAGGTATTCCTCCTAATCAAGATCATCATCATGTCATTCGACTCATTTCAAGGAGACCTCCTCCTAACATCCAACCTTGCAAATACCCCTATTCTTAGAAAAGTGAGATTGATCATATGGTTCAAGAAATTCTAGACATGTGCATCATTTGACCTGGCCATAGTGCCTTCACTTCGCTAGTGGTGATGGTTTACAAAAATTATTCTTCATGACACATGTGTTTTCAATAATGAGAACTCAACCAAAACACCATTAAAGATAAGTTTTTTTATCCCTGTCATTGATGAATTACATGGAGCAATTTTCTTTGATAAGTTGGATCTCCATTCAAGATATCATGAGCTTAGAATGAGGGAAGCATACATCCCTAAAACAACCTTTGGAACAGATGAAGGTCATTATGAGTTTATGATGATGCATTTTGGGCTTACTAATGCACCTTCCACATTTCAAAGCTTAATAAATTCCTTTTTTGAGCCCTTCCTCAAAAAAATTATGTTTATATTTTTTGATGATACACTAATTTACATCAAAGCTTGGGAAGAACATGTACAACATGTTGAAATGGTCTTAAAAATATTGGAGGAGAAACAACTATATGCAAAGCCTTCCAAGTGTGTCTTTGGGCTTCAAGAAGTGGAATATTTGGATCATATTGTATCTCCTGAGGGTGTCAAGGTAGACCCTAACAAAATTAAAGCTATGATAAAATGGTTAATTCTTAAAACATTGAAGAATCTTAGGGGATTCTTAATATTGATGGGATATTATTCTAGGTTTATTAAGAACCATGGTCGAATAGCAACATCTCTAACATCATTATTGAAAAATGATGATTTTCTTGGACTCAAGAAGCAACCCAAGTTTTAAAGAAACTTAAGGAGGCCATGTGTAGAACTCCTATCTTGGCAATACCTACCTTCACAAAAAACTTCATTGTGGAGTGTGATGCCTTGAGGCATGGCATTGGTGCAATTTTAATGCAAGAAGGAAAGCCCCTTGCCTTTGAAATTCACCAACTTAAAGGAAATAACTTTTACTCAAACCCATTTATGAAAATGGACCATGTTCCATGTAGTTAAGAAATGGTGCCCTTACCTATTAGGAAGATACTTCAAGGTGAAATTAGATCATGATAGTCTAAAGTACTTCTTGGAACAACCATTATATCCAGAAGAGCAACAAAAATGGGTCACAAATACGTTAGGTTGTGAATTTGAAATTATCTACAAAAAAGGAAAGAGAATGTGGTGGATGCGCTTTCAAGGAAAGAAGAGGACACTAATGCCTTACTTGCTACTATTTCCATTTTATACTAGGCTAATTGGGTAAAAGAAGCAATAATAGAAAGGCAGTAGGACTAGAATGCATGACATCTTATTCAACATTTACAATAGGACCCTAGTGCAATTGATAAATTTGTGTGGAAGAATGACTCACTTTGGTATAAATATCACCTATGTTTATGTGAGAATTCTCAACTCAAATAGAAGGTCCTTTCAAGAATACACACTTATCCTATAAGGGCACTCAGGATTTCTGAAAACTTATCACAAGATCAAGAATATTTTTTCTACAAAGGTATTAAAATTGATGTTCAAAAGTTTGTGGTATAGTTTTGGGTTTTCCAATAGAACAAAGGAGAGATGATCAATACCTAGGATCTAAAACCATTAGCCATGTCAAATCAATGTTGGGAAGAGGTCCTAATGGATTTTATCAAAGGTCTGCTAAAGTTTGAAGGGAGGATTGTCCTCATGGTGGTGGCGGATAAACTCACAAAGTATGCCCATTTTTCTCACTTTCTCATCCTTTAAATAAAGTACAATAACTACAACATTCATGGAAACAATTTAGAATCTACATGGATACCCCAATATTATTCTGAGTGGCACAAATACAATTTTCACTAGTAATTTTTGGACTGACTTGTTTTCTTGTTTGGGTACTCCACTGGTTCATAGAGCCTCTTTCCTTCCCCAATCTAATGGGAAAACTAAGATTGTGAATAAATGTTTGGAAGGTTATTTGTGTTGCCTTGCATATGATAAACAATCATAGTGGGTCAAATGTTACCTTTGGTAGAATGGTGGTACAACCCATCCTTCCATACTTCATCTAAAATGTCCTCGTCTATGGGACTCTACAGGTATCATACTCCATCCTTCACATCACCCTTGAGATGGAAACCTAAGGTTCAAGTAGTGGAGGATCACATCGAGCGCCAACAAGAGGTTCTCCAACTATTGAAAGATAACTTAGCTATAGCACAAAACAAGATGAAACAACAAACAGATCAAAAACTACAAGTCAATATTGCACTTCTGGAACATCTGCATGAGACTTGCGACCTTGCAAACAATCTAGATATGTGACAATACTTGAATGGGAGACTGGAATTGCTAAGGAATACAATTCCTTGCTGAAAAAGAATACTCGAGATTTGGTTCCTTATCCACGAGGAAATAATGTGGTGAAATGAAAATGGGTGAATCAAATAAAGTTCACTTTGAATGGTGTTGTTGAGAGACATAAGTGTCAATTAGTAGAAAAAAAAATTCTTAGCAGGAAGGTTTCTATTATATGGAGACCTTTGTTCCTATGGCTAAAATGAATTCCATCTAAATGGTTCTTTATCTTGCTACTAGTTTTGGTTGGGAGGCACATCAAATGGATGTGAAGAATGCTTTCTTACATGGGGATCTTGTTGAAGAGATATATATGGAGTAGCCACATGGTTTTCTGCAAGATCAAAATCTTGTATGAAATTTGCAAAGATATTTGTATGGCTTGAAACATGTGCCTAGCACATCATATGCGAATATTGATAAGTTCTTTTTATGTCCTCGTTTCAAGCACTATGCATTAGATCATAGTATTTATATGCTACATGTAAATGATGTAGTTCTATACTATGTCATATGTTGTTGATTTAATTATCATTGGGACTAATACTGATCCAATTATTGGGTTAAAGGAGCAGTTGAAGGATACATTTAAGATGATAGACCTAGGTCTACATTTCTTTCTTGGCATCCAAGTTATGCAATTAGAAGAAGGAATCTTCGTTTATTAGCCTAAGAATGCATTAGATCTCTAAAAGAGGTTCAAAATGGAACATTGTAAGCCATGTTCTACTCCTTTTCAATCCAAAGTTAAATTGACTAAATATTGTGATCCTTTGAATGTTGATTTCTACAATGTACAAGCAAAATATTGGAAGTCTTATTTATTTAACTAGTAGAAGACCTAATATTCCCTTTGTTGTTAGTTTAATTTCTGGGTTCATGTAAGATACAAAGGAGAGCGATCTAAAAGTTGTAAAGAGGATTGTTTGGTGTATCAAATGTACATATGAGTTTGGCATTAAGTATTTCAAAAAATATTCAAAACAATTGGTCGAATATACATGCTTCGACTGGGCAAGTAACAAAGATGATCGAAGCCATTTTGGGTATGTGTTTCATCTTGGATCCAGTGCAACAGTTTCATCATGTAATAAATAGAAGGTTGATTCATTATCAACTATTGAAGTTGAATACAAAGAATCAATTAATGATAGAACTAAAGCAACATGTGTTTGCAACCTCATGGGTGATCTTAGATTTTCTCTCTAGGAATCTACTAAAGTGTATTGTGATAACCAGAGTGCAATGAAAGTGGATTATAACCCTATGGAACATAGCAAGATGAAGCATGTTGAGCTTCATGCATTTTACCTTAGACATTTGGGATAGGATGCGATGTCCCTTATATATTGTAGGAATGATGATTAGATTGTTGATATCTTTATGAAACCTTTGACATAGGCAAAGTTAGATAAATTCTAGACATTGTTAGGGCTTTAAAACACTGACAATATGGGGGGCTATTGTGCTAATGCCACCTCTCAATTCTCTAAGTTGTGTCTACAAGGGGATGTTGGAATGTGTAAACTCAACTTAAGACAAATTAGTATGCAGTGTGGTTAACATGTTGATATGATGACAATGTTGAAGTTGGCACATAGTTGGGAAGTGCACAAGAGTGGCCAATGTGTTGTAACTAGCACACAAATTGTTGCCAACGTTCTAGAGCTGAATAGGGCATAGGAATAATGGACCTACTCAACCATTTGGGACCACCTTTAGTGAACATGTAGTTCATCAAATCAACTTGATTTGGGGGCAATCGATTAGATACTTGAGTATAAATAAATGAGCTCATGTAGTGACAAAGATGAGAGTGATGTGAACAATATATGTGATGAATACACATTGTATGTGTTATGCTTCAATGCTATAACAATGTATATTCACACCACTAACTCTTATCTTGGTTATGTTTGTTTACTTATGCAAAACACTTGTGATTTATAACAATTATTTTTCCTATGCCCTTTATTTAAAGAGTTAAGGTGGCCTTTACCCTTCTTTTGTTGTGGCTTATCGTTGACCCCAAACTCTTTCTTACCCTTTTGCTGAAAGTTTTCCTCAATCTTGACAACATAATGGTAAGCCACTCCAAGTGAAGATATACATGTCCAGAAAGTGCATTTTTGTTTGGATATATCTATGTAGTCTACTTCGATATTTGAGAACCATGTGTCACTCATAGTCCTTGATACCCAATTTATCATGTAGGATGTGGAAGGAATTTGTGTACTACGACATGGTTTGGTCCTTACCATGGTATAAGGTTGTCCATCTTGTATACTAGTCGTCATAGTTTCGAAGAAAGTAATACTCCTTAAGAGCATTGACAAAATCCCCCCCCATATGCTTTATCTCATACTCTCTAGAACCATCTCCAAAATTTTGTTCACAATGGGTGACATGGGAAAGGGACTTAAGGAGTCTAAATGTATTCTTCTCATTGTTGAAAAATTTATGAGAAGAGTAATAACCCTCTAATAGGTCCAACTATCTCTCTAAATCTTTCGCATATATTTTACATTCAAACAAAGAATATCAAAATTAAATTGTACATTGAAGGGTGTTGTTCCTCTAAAATGATTACGTGTCGAAGGTGCTTTTGTCATTGTTGGGAGTTGTTGGAGAATTTGGGAAAAATGATCCATCATCTCATTCCCCTACCACTCAAAGGATTCTTGGAGAAACAACTTGATAAGCTCACTTGCTCCATTGTTTTTCTTTTCATTCACCACATAAGGTCACTTGGGCCGACAAGGAAGGTTGTCTAAAGTCTAAGTTAGCTCGAGGCCCAACTTCTTATACCACTCATCCAAATTAGTTTGATAGTGAAATGAAAAACACAATATTTTAGAGAGAACACGAAATAGTCTTAAAACCAAATTTTATTACCCAAATAATGGTGAAAAACAATGTACATATATAACAGCTAGAATAGTGGTAATTATATTTGAGAAGAGACGTGTCTTATATGCTCATTTGCAAAAAGTCCATAACGAGAGGTTAAAATTACATTTTATTGTTATGCCAAATGCTAAGGCAAAAAAACTAATATCCAAAAACCAAGTAGCCTAGTTGGGGTCATAACTATTGCATACTATCTCTATTTTGGGTGCTCTTTGGATAATTAGATAGAATTTTACAAGATTTACAAGTTGGTAGATTGAACCCTTATAAGGGGGGCAGGGGAAAGACAATGCACACAACCATTGAAATTTCTAAAAATGAATTGGGAGGGCCAAAAAAATGCATTAGAAGTTTAAGAACTTCAAAACTGGCAAGATTCAACGCAAATTCTGAGATGGTGGAAGATTTGAATGACGACTTAGATCACTCTTTATATTCACACCCCAACTCTTATTCCATCAAAGACTTTATGGTGTCCCTTATCTTACCAGCTCTAATGGTGTCATCAAAATTGTGGACTTAGTCTAATATACAATTTCCACACTCAAAACTTGCACACCATGTACCATAGTGGTCTTTCCCTAGTTATCTTTATCCCATATGATCCTTTTTGTGTTGCATCAAGTGGGTTTGCATTGTACATGGATGAGGTATAAACATCCATCAAACTTTAATTGGGATTTTATTGTCAAAATTGCAAAACTTGGTGCCTTGGCCTTCCCCCCTTTCAACATCCAGAGTTGACACCATTGTATACTATGGGGTTGGTTGGTTTTACTCATCCCTAGCTCATGTTGTTGGAGGTTACTAAAGATGGCATCCACTAATATAGGAAAGCATCCGTGAAAGATTTTCCTTTAAAAAAACCTATTATATTGTTATAAGCATTTTTTACTTATGGACATTTTATCTTTATATGTATTCTTAATGGGAATTTGGTCACTTCTCAAGATTATGCAAATGTATATTGTGTTTATATTTTAATTTATCTTGTATTCTTAATGGGAATTTGGTCACTTCTCAAGATTATGCAAATGTATATTGTGCTTATATTTTAATTTATCTTGAGTTTGATTGGACATGAAGGCATTTCATTTTCTCATATTTCTTATCTTGTTTATGGAATATAAATTATAGTTTTACCAAGTATCATTGCTCCACATTTTTAAAAACATTTAAGAGATCTATTGTCATGTGAAACCATATTAACTTATTCCCCCCTTACATATATATGGAGGGGTGACTTTTATTAAAAATTGTATTCAATTAACATCTGCATAAACCAATTTGGTTTGTTGAAAATATGATCTCTTTGATAATAGAGGGAAACTAACTTAGAGAAACCAAACACCTTCATTCACACACACACACTCACGAGGATCTACCCCCCCTATCGGGGTTACATCTCATTATTATGAATGGGGGAAAATATTTGGTGTAATAATAGGAGAGAACAAACTCTTCCTAATGGTTACAACACTTAAGGTACTTATAACACCTTCAACCTCTTATTTTCATCTCCAAGTCACTTATATCTACAAGCAATTTTTCTTGTTTTATGGTTGAGAGTTTGTTCTTTATTTATACATTGTTTTTTGTTTACAACTTACCTTTATGTGTTTTGATTTGGATGTTTTTTGTTTTTGTATTTTGAGTGTATTTATTTATTATTTTTAGAAGAGCCATTGACAATAAAGATGAATACTTCATACCTTCTCTAGAACACATTATTGCATAATTGATGACAAGGTTGAGAGATAATGACAAATATTTCAAGTTTGATCTAAAATAAAAATTGTCTAAAATCATTGTACTTTGAAAAGATAATAAATCTTACAAAAGACATTTTCAATAAGTGATTTTTAAAACATTTTTAACATATAAAATTTCTTAAATTTTAAAAAACATAAAAAATAAAAATAAAAACTTGTAGAAAGCAAAGAAATAAAATATCAAACAAGAAAATTTTAATCATCAAAATTTTATAATTTTTACATTTTAAACATAAAAACTATACCATTTAAAATTTTACTTATAAAAATGAATTTGATAAAATTTAAATTATCAAAAATTTATATTTTTAAATTTTTTTACATGAGAAATGTAAGTTTAAATTTGCTCATGTATAAAATTAGTGAAAAACAAAGACATGAAATATTAGACAACATAATTTAATTATCAAAACTATATAATTTTTAATTTTTTTTTATGTAAGAAGTTTAAATTTGAATAAACTTAATATTAAATAATTAAAAATTTTATAAAATTAGTGAAAAACAAAGACATGAAATATTAGACAACATAATTTAATTATCAAAACTAAATAATTTTTAATTTTTTTTTATGTAAGAAGTTTAAATTTGAATAAACTTAATATTAAATAATTAAAAATTTTAAATATAACATTGCATGGTACATGGTAAAAAATAATTTGCTAATTATTTCACATTATATTTTTTCTATTTTTTTCCTACTAACTTACGAGATTACTCAACATAAACAATATTTTAAAAAATGATGAAATTGAGCTTCTTCAAAATATCAACCAAATCAACATGGTCAATATTTAAAAAAATGATGAAATTGAGCACCCTCAAAATGTCAACCAAATCTTTTCAACTTTAATATTTTTCCAAAATTGATAAAACATTAAACCACACATTCTTAAACAAACTATTTCTAGTATTTTACTCATATAATTAAATTTCAGAAAAAAATTACCCTTTTTATTTGGAGAGTTTCAAAATGCACCCACTCCTCACATTTTGGTCCACCTAATGGTCCACCTAACTAGTGAGGCAATCTACAGAGTACCCCAGGGAAGGTCAAAATGAAGATATAGATCACGTTTTCTTTCTTAGCCTAGTTTGTTTTTTGAGGAGAAATTTTTATATAAAATTTATTAAATAAAATTTTCTTTAAAATTATATTTGATTTTTTATATTAATTTTTTAAATTAATAAAAATAAAAATATAACTTTAATAAATATCAATATCAATATAAAATATTAATATAAATTAAATATAAACACTAACTTGAATTTTCCTACATTAAAGTTACACTTCATTTCAAAATGAATTTTACTACATTAAAGTTACACTTCATTTCAAAATGTTTGGTGATGGATTTAAAGCCATCAAATCTCACATAAAGAAGATAAAAATCAGAATGTCTTTTAGTTTTTAGTGTTTTTTTCCACATTTGTGTAAAACAAATCCTTATTTAAAAATATATATTAATTAAAAAAATTATAACTTTTATATTTCATGATAAAAAATTATAACTTTTACATTTCATTTTCCTTTGGATCTTCTTTTAAAATAATTAAAATTAGTTTTAAATTTGGGAGCGGTATTTAAAAAAAAAAAAAAATCTAAATAAAACAATTAAATCTAAATAAAAAAAATCAAAACTTTTACATTTCATTTTCCTTTGGATCTTCTTTTAAAAGTTTTAAATTTGGGAGGGGTAATCTTAACTTGAAAAAATTTAAAATCAAATAAAAAAATTAAAACTTTTTCATTTACTTTTTCTTAAAAAAGGGAAAAGATACAAAAATTAAAAAACAAAAAAAATTGTTTTAAATTTATAGATAGTTTCAAACCCCAGAGCGGGAGCACCTTCAAATGTACATCCTGGGGCGATATAGCACATGCGTTATGTGGTAAAACCACAGAATTTAGACCCTTGAAAATTCATGTTGAATTTTGATCTTTTAAGTTACTCCCTCCTAAGGAAAGTGTCGCTCCGTGGAGCTCAGACTTCAGTCGTTCACAATGCTCCTTGGTGGTTCGTAATAGTTGCCAACTAAGAAACAGTTTTTCCCTGATTGTTTCTCGTTTATGCTCATTCTAATAAGTTACGTAATAAATAGCTAGTTATTCTGCGATTCCATTGGCATTTTTTGCTGCCACTCTTGCAATATGCATTGTTATAGAGTTTGTGAATCACTGCAATTGACACTCAGGAATCTCAGCCTTTGCCATAGATCTCGCCATGTTGACAGTTGATGTTCGCCACGCTATGCCTTTGCCTTGCCTGCATACGTGCTTCATTATTGCTATTGATCCCTCATAAGCCATTTGTGAGTGAATAGCTGCAAATCATTCATCTTATTAATGTTGTCCATTTATTGTCCTAACTTATTTTAAAGATAGGTGGTCCATTCAACCAAAAAGGCTAGGCTTATTTGCGTACATGTTCAGAACATGATGTTCAAATAACTAGTTATCCAGTACACTCCTGTTACAGCCTGATACCAACTAATTTCAATAGTCATTGTTTTGTAGATCAACTCAAGCTTCCCTTATTGTTAAAATGTGACAACAATCAATTAAAAGAAAATGCAAATACTAAAATTTACTAATGTAAATATTTGGTGGTGTTGATTTCCGAAACCAGTGCAAGTTTGCATAATGGGTGGTAATTCTTGTAACTATGTAACAGTTTCAAGATAGATGTATATATATGAAGCCTGCCAGATGTATGTTGGTTATAACCCTGATTCTAAGCCTATCTTGAATAATAAAGATACCAATTCCTTGCCCCGTGGATGTTTCCTTGACACACTGTCAGGGTTTTACCACGTAAATTTTGTGTGTTATCTGAGTTATTGATTTGTCTTTCTTGTCATTCTTTTTGCAATTAATATTGTATTTCAGGCTCTTAAATACCAACACTTATTTCCTTATGACAAATATACAACCACTGTGGGAATCAAAATGTAGTGCTGTAATAATTCATCTCATGCTTTACTTATGCAGTCTGGACTTCACAAACCTAATTTATGGCTCTTACTACAACAAAAAAAGAGCTCAACATATAAGGTGCAAATTCAACTGAGACTCTAGTTAGATTAAAGAAGGAAATCCTTCAAATTTACTTTGTATTATATTCCTCTGTAAATCGTGGCTTCTATATAACTGATTGTATGGCATACAAATTGGCTAATATATAAAACGTTGTCTATGCTGTTAATCCATGATATCTAAGGATTTTTTTTCCCTTCGTACAATTTAATTCTTACACGAGATGACCTCCTTCTCTAAAGATCTGTCGTATATACTCTTGATTATTTGCTCTGTTCTCCACTTATTTTGGCCTGACTGAATAATCTAAAGCAAATAAAATGACTCCCATTCTAGCACTTAGTTTTCATCATGATACCTAACCGCATGACAAGTACCAGTAGGGCTGGAGAACAGGGAAACCGAAATACAAGGAATTGAGGAAGAATTCAAATAGAATTTGTTAGGAGAAACCCAAAAAGTGGAGATATGCATTTATGTTATGAAGCAAACACGTAGGCATTTGGCATTGCAAATTTGGGTTTATGGAACAAAGAGCAGAATAAATAGAGGAAGTCGTTGTGAATATACCTGTAGAAATGCATTGACATAAATCAAAGCAAGACATTTGTCCCGGGCCAGTCTTGGGATGTTTCCACTAATTAAGCTGAAATCACAAAAACATACTTAAATCACAAGAACAAACTATTAAAGGAAGGCAAAATGAAAAATGATTTACTGCTCTGAACATACTCTGATAAATGATTATTGCAAGAATGGGTAATCTAATTCGAGCAAAAAAAGATCAACTGGCCAACAGGTGCACATTGGAATCAAATCCCAGCAAGCCAGTTGAAAATTTAAACTATCAAGACAGCGTTCCACAAGCGCTTTACATAGTCTTCAGTATCTTACATACAAACTATGATAGTTTCACATCATCACTTGTTTACTTAATTCTTGCTATTTTCCTATTGACAAATAATATCATCTTGAAGCTGCTTACAATAAAATCAATCACAAAATGTTGCCAATAATCTAACACAAATCTGATAATAATGAACTAGAAAAATGACAAGTGCCTGGAAAAACAAAGGACAGTTTTATAGACATCGTCAGGGCTATCATGTCCAGAATCAGAAAACCTACAAATTGTTTGTATATGAAACATGTTCGATCCCTACTGTATATTGAGCAATGTGAGAAGTAACCTAGGCAGCAAAAATAATGGAATATGAGATGTATGTACCAACAAATGTGGCAAATCTAAAATTGATCAACTCAGACACCTGGGGAACGGTACTATTTTCTTTTGAACCTGAAGAAGTAGCATGTGTACAATGCATCAAAAGGCTCAAACAAGCTTGCAGGGGACAGTAAAGAATGAACTCCAGCATGAAACCCATTGCAACATAAAACACATTAGATCAGAAATTCAATGCAGAGAAAAATAAAATAGCATAATAATACATACAGAAAAAAAAAATCCGCACTTTCCTTACTTTTAGGGTACATAAATAAAGAAAATGAAAGATATCAGCTGTAGGTAATTACCATCAAATGAAACACACTAAGAGAAATGAAAATGACCAGAAGAAAGTGAAATCCAATATTATACATGATGCAATATTAAACTGACAATAAAGAAAGTAAATACAATTCGAGAATGGATACAAAATTAGTCCTTGCTTCATCGAAAGTAACACACACTAAGAGAAATGAAAATGACCAGAAGAAAGTGAAATCCAAAATAATACGATGCAACATTAAACTGATGATAGAGGAAGTAAAGACGATTCAAGAATGGATACAAAATGGAGTCCTTGCTTAGAGGTATCCCCGTCAAGACACTTATAGGACCAAATCCAAACTGATCCAAAAATGAAAGCCTGAGTGATTATTTATAGCCTCATGCATCCTACAACAATTTGATTAAGATTTCCTTTGATCTTGGAGTAAAATGTCTCACTTGTATGATATACTATTCGCATATAAAATTTAACTCATAGTTAGGGTATTCATTGTCACGTGACACACATTACAACTACTTTGTAGGAGACCGGTCATCCTAGTACTAGTCCAGGATGAAAGTACTTAATTTTATTATTTCATATTGAATTCTCTTCAAATAACTTCCCAAAATATATTTAGGTGTTGCAGTTGGATCAACAGTGTGTTCATGCAGTATATAGTATATACAGTAAGGTGTACCATATACAGCGACTAGTATCTAGTTGTATACAGTAATCAAAACAAAACACTTAATCCTTATCTACAAAATGGGATCACAACATGCATGATGCATTCAGCCAAAGTTGTCAAGTTGAGATCAGATGCACATTTAATGTTGTTACAGCTACAGACATAATCCATGCTTCTAGCTATGCATTCACCAATCAAAGACTGGCCAAATTGAAGCCACTCTTCAATGAGATTCACCAATCAAAGACAGGCCAAATTGAAGCCACTCTTCAATGAGCCAGCGAAAGGAACACATCTTGACATGTTCAAGCTTCAGATCCAATGGCCAACTTTACATTACCCTCTCTTAAGCTTCAAAAATTATGATACTATTCTATTTTAGAATGAGTACAATAAGGAAAAAAGAGCACTCGACAACAAGAATATCACGGGCAAAATATTATTTGTTTCCATTATTAAATAATGTATTGTATTCCTTGCAGTCTGTTACTCCCTTGTATAGTTTATCGGCTCATATCCAATATTGAGTTTTTAATTTAACTCAGTTCTTTAACTTTTCTAAGGCAAAACTAAATGCTGCATGGATTCTTGGTCTTCCAAAAAGGACAAGTGACTTTGACTTGCTACACACCCCTAGAAGATATTGCTTCAGAGCTTGTGAATTCACCCATTCCAAGCCATGCTGGATTTGGAGACTTTCTCAACAAGCTCAAAGGTAAGGTTAATAGTGAAATTCCTTTTCCCTTTCACCTTCTACAAATACAATGACTTTTCAGAAAAAGGCTTTACAAGGACAGCTAAAGCTCTCCCAATTGATTCAGTCCTCTCAGCACCGTGATACAAATGAAATAGTAGTGCACATTATTTATATTGGTCCTATGTCAGAACTTGGACAGCGGAGGGCTAAAATCAAATAATCATTATCATAGTGTGTGATAGGGATTCTAGTCTCTAGTTTTAGCTTATGTATGTATATCACATTAGTATTTGTATTAGGAGATTAATATTGTGGATTTGTGTGACGAATCCTTTTTGGTTTCCTAGTCTCATGGAGTGGTTGAGAGCATTTCTCCAACTATCTCTATTATTGTGATTTGTTGCTAGTTCTTAGGATCTAGTGAGCATTTCTCTCCTACGAGTGTTGATTTAGTTTTCTTATGTAAAGCTATATAAGCTAGTGATTGGCTTAATCAAATTCAGTCAGAGATTTATATTTCGCGAAATATAAATCTCTGACTGAATTTGATTAAGCCAATCACTAGCTTATATAGCTTTACATAAGAAAACTAA
>JASDQU010103352.1:146730-157228 GCA_032191745.1 Picea mariana | reverse complement strand
ATTTCATGTAGTTCATCGTAATTGGTCCTCATACCTTCATCGACCAATCTTGTGGGGACTTCATCTCCCCTAGAAGGTTGGTTTTCGAAATCCCCCCTAAGCCATTGGTTTGTTTGTTGTTATCCTAGATTTGTTAGGTTTGTGATCTTTTGTTCAATGTCTATGTCATCCTTAGGTTGAATTGTGTTTGATTTACACATATTATTTTCATCGTGGATGAATCACCGCATTGGTCCCGTCGATTACAAGGACTAGAGCCAATCACTAAGGATATAAAAACCTCTCAAGCGGCGAAAAATTGGGGACTGTGAATTCCAAGAGTCCCATCTTTGGTTTGAGGAGATTGGTTTGGTTGAAGTGGAAGTGGTCGATGAAATTCTTCCACCAAACTTTAACCCTCCTTTGACTAATCCTAAAACACCCATACTTATCTAAGTAAGGGAACTTTTTAGTGAACATTTTTCTTTTTTTAGCGACCCTTTCACCATGTCAGGCCTGAGTGTTTTATCCAATGTGACTAAGCCATTGATCCCATCAGCAAGTGGGATTAGGGGCATCCCAGTGACGTCCACGTTACCTTCCCCGAGCACCATTGGACCTACACTATCTATGCCTTTTACTATGGGTCCCTCGATTTGGGGGACATTGACTGTGTCTTCTTTTCCATTCATCAATTTACTGAGTGTTCTTATGCCCATCCCATCCATTTCGATGCCCACATCTAGATCTTCTTTCAGTGGTGGGACGATCCTTGGTTTCAACATGTGGGTGGAGTTCTTTCCACCTCCACCATTCCTATGAGCGACCCAATGTCATTGTGTGTTGGTTTACCTTTTGGATTCAAAATTCATAGTGGTTTTGGGGCTGTCCCTAGACAGGATGGAGGCAACATTATGTTAGGAGGATTTAACTTCCCATGGGTTATCACACCATGCCCAGGGGGCATGTACCTAATTAGGGTTAACTTTTCATAGTGGGGAGACTTTCCCTTTATTTAGATTTCCCATCCTGGGGGGTTTTTCCCTTGGACTAGTTTTGGGAACACTTTTCCTTTAGGGTCTACACCTACCCCTAGAGGAAACCCCCTCAAGAGCATGTTTGATTTGGTTCATGAAAGAGAAAAATAAGATTCGGTTCCCCTACATGATTTGTGGGGAGGACCACCCTACTCATCAGTGTCCTAGGAAGGATGAGATCCATCGGTATTTGGCTCAGCAAAGGGGCCCCCAACAACTTGTTGTCCTAACTCATCCTTTTTTCCCCTCAACCTCAACATATGGTTGCAACAAATACTACTCCTTCGTAAGGGGGCATATTAGGTACCCCTCAACATGAGGGGTCTTCCTTGAATGCTACATTTTTCATGTGTGACTGGGTGATCAACTTGCAAACTTGAGCCAAGAACTATGACAATTCAGATGCTACTCTTGCTTTTCATGAATCAACATCTTCTTCCCAGCCTGGTGGCACTCTTCTGATTGAGAAACCATCCTTTCACACACCACTTTTCCACTTGAAGAGAGTTCTTTAATGGATGACACACAATCCCAACTCATGGGCCACCCACAACTACAATATTGTGGAAGACTTGGCCTAGTCACCCTGTGTTATGTCTACACTTGAAGTTCTCGAAAGCTTCCCAACGTAGCAGAAAGCCTTGTTGTATTCGATAGGTAGGGTTGATTCATCAGAGTTGAGTTTTATAACCTTTTATTCTAATCTAGTTCATCATAGGATTTCCCATCAAACCACTTTCCGGATCAAAGTCAGGACGATGGGGAAAAATGTCCTTCGCATAGTGATTGATGAAGGAGCCTTAACTTGTATTATGTCTATGTATTTTGGAAGGCCCTTGGCTCTCCTAAGATCGACACTTTTGCAACACTGTTAAAGGAATTTGATGGACATATGTTCGAGCCCCATGAGATAATCACCACCTTACCCAGTGAGTTAGGTGGTAAGACTGCCTTTGTTTCTATGAAGGTCATCGATGTACCTCTTGAGTACAATATGTTACTTAGGCACACTTGGTTCTATGAGATGGCCAAAGTTTTATCATAAATCTTCAGGGTCTTACACTTCCCTCATCAAGGGAAAATAATGAGGATTGATCGCTAACATTCTGTACTCCANTTTCCCCTCAACCTCAACATATGGTTGCAACAAATACTACTCCTTCGCAAGGGGGCATATTAGGTACCCCTCAACATGAGGGGTCTTTCTTGAATGCTACATTTTTCATGTGTGACTACGTGATCAACTTGCAAACTCGAGCCAAGAACTTTGACAATTCAGATGTTACTCTTGCTTTTCATGAATCAACATCTTCTTCCCAGCCTGGTGGCACTCTTCTGATTGAGAAACCATCCTTTCACACACCACTTTTCCACCTGAAGAGATTTCTTTAATGGATGACACACAATCCCAACTCATGGGCCACCCACAACTACAATATTGTGGAAGACTTGGCCTAGTCACCCTCTGCTATGTCTACACTTGAAGTTCTCGAAAGCTTCCCAGCGTAGCAGAAAGCCTTGTTGTATTCCATAGGTAGGGTTGATTCATCAGAGTTGAGTTTGATAACCTTTTATTCTAATCTGGTTCATCCTAGGATTTCCCATCAAACCACTTTCCGGATCAAAGTCAGGACGATGGGGAAAAATGTCCTTTGCATTGTGATTGATGAAGGAGCCTTAACTTGTATTATGTATATGTATTTTGGAAGGCCCTTGGCTCTCCTATGATCGACACTTTTGCAACATTATTAAAGGAATTTGATGGACATATGTTCCAGCCCCATGAGATAATCACCACCTTACCCAGTGAGTTAGGTGGTAAGACTGCCTTTGTTTCTATGAAGGTCATCGATGTACCTCTTGAGTACAATATGTTACTTAGGCACACTTGGTTCCATGAGATGGCCAAAGTTTTATCATAAGTCTTCAGGGTCTTACACTTCCCTCATCAAGGGAAAATAATGAGGATTGATCGCTAACATTCTGTACTCCATACCTTAGATCCAATGTGGGGTCTAATGTACCCTTTTTCAGTGATATCCAACAATATTACATGAGTGTTGGTGTTGGGATGTTCAAAGACTCTTCACTCATGGGAACATTTCCCCTTCCCACAACACCTCCTACTATGAGCATTGCTCCTATCAACACGATTTCATCATTTACTAGTGGATCCATCGGGTTTGTTGATCCTTCGGTGGTCACCTCGTCCCGAGGATGTTGAATCATATGGAGCTTCAATGTCGCTCACCCCAGTTGAGATTTTCAATCCAAAAATCCCATCAACATCTGTTGATACTTATTAACAAATCCATCCTCATATGGAATGTGATCCACCTACTTTGCATGAATGGGTTATTGACTCTCTGTATTCACATGATTTCCTAGATATTGAGTTTCCTTCAGAAGAAGCCATCATGTAAGTCATGTCTTCCATAGATAAGCCTAGGGAAGATGAGCATAATTGAGAACCCATCCTCCCTGATTTTGAACCAATGGGAGTTAGCATGATGAGTCTTAATCAGGGACTGGGGGCATTTTTTGGGGTATCCAGTAGACCTCCCAGTCTAGATCATTTTTTTCCTCGATTATCTTTTCCGAAACTTACCACTGAATTCTCTACTTCCCATTATACTGATGATTTATGTTTCATACTACTTTCACGTCTTGATGGACATAATCAAGGAGCTTCTCTAGCTCATGAAACCACTCAATATTAATATCTTTGGCTGCAAAAAATTGTTCCTATGTGGCATGGCCCTGACACGATGTGCCACGTGATGCCGACAATGGCTCATGAGTTCATATATTATGAAAAATATCCTTGGCCCGAGCCTAGCAATGAGCTCTACCTGGTATAAAGGATCGAGATTCATAGTGCCTTGTACATAGGTGTGTGGTGTGGCTACTTTTTGTTTTTCATATTCTTCTTTGAGATTTCACTGTGTGTTTTGACCTTGGAATCTAGTTTACATGTGTGGACAATATACTAGGGATATTTGTTTTTTATGAAATGGTGATTTTTTATTCCGAAACAAGAGTGTTTCAAAACCAATATCTCAAAAAAATTTCTCCTCATAGTTTTGGCTGGCTACTGCTTGTTTTATAACATTTGTTGGGCGGTTCTAGTAGTTTGGGTAGTTTTAGTTCAACGAACTGAAGCATAACAGGTTTAGAACCAACTCCATTTCCTCTATTTAGTAAAAGAACATTCGTTTGAAGACCTCCACATGTCTTCAAACGAATCCACTGATAGTACACATGACACAAAAGTTCTAAAAGATTATATTTTGAATTGAAATACTATAACATGTCGTTTCTGCCCATGACAAAATGACCAGTCATGTGTTTGAAATTCTTGTGCAGGGTTTCATAAATATAATCACTCAATTTGTATTAATGAGATTCAGTACTAACCCACCAACATGAGTAGAAATAAATAAGACCTATTTGCTTTGACTTCTACTAAAATCACCGACAAGGAACTGGTTGCTTTAAATTGGAGTTGACCCATCAAGCCGAGAAAAAACAATATTCTTTATGAATAAGAAATTTTTCCAGTATATCTAACATCCTGACAGAATAGCCAAAGAGCAATATTTTGTCACCTTGTGAAATCCAAGATGCCAATAGTTTCTCCATCGCCCGATTTGGATCTCAAAAGATGTATTTACTTGAAGAAATATATCAAAAACAGTTTTAAATTATCTTGCTACATTTTTATAGTATGATTGTTAATGGAATCACATCACTAAGCATTATATTACCAGTGAATCATCCCTTTGTATTTGTGATGATGCACGATTCAAGCATTTATCTGTCATATTCTCATTTACACATTGAAACTCTAAATTTTTAACCATATCATGCTTTTAGATGATAAATCTACCATGATCGTGCTTCTCAAAGCATGAGCGAGCCTTTATGACATACAATAGAAGTATTAGAAATTTAATAAAGTCAGAGTGTCCATACAACCATATTGACATCAATTGAACTGAAACCTGTCATAATGTTAAAATTTATATAAAGTGCTCAATTTGGCTTTATCATGGTGATTGTGCATGCAAACTAATGTGTTAACCCGATAGACTCTAGCATCTGAAGTTAGTTGTGGCTTTACATATATTGGTTTAGTTTTCAACTTCTTTTAACATCTTGCATGAGTTAGAAAGAGCTTCAATGCAGTCTTTAAATACATGCATTATATTAGCAAGAACAAATGTTTCATTAAAATTAAACACAATTTCCAAGCATATGAGATTTAATATCCAAGGAAAAAACCATATAGTTTGGAAAATTTAGCAATATTGTAGGGATGTTTGATTGTTGGCACCAAAAGTTTTGGGCCCATTTTTGCACGCGCGCATAAACGAAAGTTGTGCGCGCTCATCCAATAGTTTTGTGAGCATCTAAGGAGACACACAAAAGAAGGTTGTAGTGTGTGTAGCAGATCGGGTTTTGTTGAGAAACACACCAATTCTAAAGGCGGTTAAGGGCGTGCTAGTCTAAGTTTTGTCAGTTGAGGGCACCAGTAGGAGTTTTTTCAATTGCACCAGAAATCAAGAAGAATCCCAAAGGAAAAAAGAAAGGAATCACCAAGATATCTCTTGAAATGATTATTGCCAACAATAGATGAAGATGTTGTGGTGCTAGAAGATGAGATGGCTAGGGTAGTTAAAATTTCCCTTGATGTAGAAAAACTACGTGGAGCCCTGATAGGTACTAGAAGCGTGTGAGGCCATTAGATCGGACAAGTGAGTGGAGAATAATAGAAAAGGAAAAAAACTTTCCAACAGAAAAATATATGAAAGAGAGCTCTCAACTCAGAAAAGTGGCTAGTGAATTGGGAAGGCATTAGTACCAGAGCTCCGAGTTAGCCTATTGTAGTCTTATTTTGTAGGGAGAAGTGTCTTGTGTCGTGTATCGATTTGAGTCTTATAGGTTAGCATAAGGCACATACTTTTGTATTCCCACTATATTTATAGTAATGAGATGAAGTATTATGCTATGCAACTCAGTTATTCAACACATTGTATGTTTCTAAGATGATGGAATACGTTCAGTAATAAAGCTATAATAGTTCTGTTAAATTATGTGTTTTTCATGAATGAGTAACACATGTGCATGTATTGTGTTAATTATTAGTACTTGTGAGATTATCAAATATGAGTTACATGGATGCCATTTGCAGTTTTGTTAGTTATGTTTGATCCTCCATCCCCAACACAAGACCTTATGGTCTCTGTGATCCTCTTTGCATCTCCGGTGAGACCTTCCTCGTCCTAGACCAAGGATTGATATGTCGATGCTTATGATTTTTTGTTGGACACGCTTGGGATGAACCCTAGGTCTTAAACCCCCTAGTGTTACGAAGGTCGGTGCATGCGCACACATGTACCTAAGCAACAACATTGCATAACTTAGCGACAATAAATGGTTTTGTTGCTGGGACTTGAAGTCTTGTTGAGATTGATGGAGGGAGAGAGAAATGTGGTGGCGTCCATTTAAGGAGGAGATTCAAGACTAGATATAAGAGAAGGAGGACGAGTTTTTCCTGAAAGAGATGAAAGGATTATGGGTGCAAACGGAAGAATGGAAAGGTAGATATCTTTACTTTGATCTACATGAACTCTTTTTCGTAGAATTTCCATGTTTATTGCATGAATGGTTAAAAATACAAGTAGAAGTTATCTCGGCTTTTTTACCATCGAAGCCAATAGTATGGGATCAAGCCAAGATTGATAGCCTGAAGTCATTGGATAGAAAGTGGACTAAGGCCATTGACTTCTGGTTTTCCAAGGTAAAAGAAGGCTATATTGTTGAATTTGCTATAGAATATAATGATTCTTTCAGCGAGGCTAAAAGAAAGTTTGAAGAAGGTCCCAAAAAGCATATGTTAGAAGAGATCCCCCTTTAGATCAAGATGTTGTTCTTAGAAAAAAGAATGATGTGCATGGAGCCTGATAGGATGTATGAGTAAACCCCCTAGCGCCAAGGGGGGTTTTGGAAAAGGTGGGGGATAAAAAAAAAGACCCTGATTATGGATCCAATGAGGAGAATCCAAGAAGTTGTTGAGATGAGGTGAGGACTGGAATGGACCCATAAGAGTAGAAGAGAAAAAGAGTTAAAAGATACGCAAGAAGAGCTGAGCTTAGAGAGAGAGAGAGATGACCATAAGGATAGAGAAGAGTTAGCCAAGGGTGCGTAGCGATGTGTCTGGCCTAGGATGAAGAGGAAGCTCATGCCAGATAATGGCGTGGGAGAGGATGTTGTACCAGAGTGAAGAATAGGCGAGACCCGACCTGTGAAGAGACTTGGAATTGAAGATACCAATAGTGACAGTAGTGGTAGTGAGATCCTAGGTGACAAAGCCTGTACCCTTTGGCTGTTGCGGTATGCCGCAACATTGAGAAGAGGAAGAGAGCATATGTGTGGTGCGTGGGCACAAATTTGTGGTGCGTCAGTGGACTTGGAAGAGGAAGTGTCACACAGTCACACGCTGACAAGAAGAGAAGTTATCATACAGTCCAGTGAGGCACCAATTCGATGAGATTTTTTCTCTTAGTGTAGTGGTGGTACGCTGAGTAGCCCAATGAGTGGTGCATATAGAAGTCATGTGTTGGGTGGAGAAACCAACTCTGTGTAAGGTGGAAGTGCATAGATCAGGTTGAGAGATGTTTCATGTGGTGGTAGTACGTGGATCAGACTAGAGGCAGGAGCGTACAGTGGGGGTGCATAGTCATATCAGGAGGAGCAGGCGCATAATGTGGATGCACCAGATTGGAAGGAAGATGGAGGCTCCCCTAGTGGTGGGGGAGACAAAATGATCATGTTGGATGGTCTTGCGTGGCTACAACTAAATGGATATTTGTGTCCCCTCACAAGAAATTTCAGGAGAAGATGGTCTTACTTCCCCTTTGTTCCACCCCCTTTGCACATTTTTAATCAAGAAGAACACAAAACAAATAGTGAAGAGGTTGAAGTTGAAGAGAGAGAAGAGGAGGAAAGAAGCGATGACATGAGTGAAGGAGAAGGTGAAGTCAGCAATACTTTACCCCATGTGATAGTGGTGTGGAAGGATCCAAAAAACAACAGTTTGAAGAGTGGAACTAACCCTGGTCATAAGATGGCCAATCAATATATTTCTCGTGTTCCATGGAATGGGTAAAGATGATGTCAAGCAACATTGGTTCATTTGTGAAGCAATATGGTCTGTAAAGAGAGTTATAGATGAGGCATCTAAGATCACACAACTGGAGACTACATTCAGGGATTGATCCGTGACATGGTACATGAATTATAAATCTGTTGCGCTAACAGGACATGCGAGGTCCCTAGATGAGATCAAATAGGACCTACTTTAGGAATTTCAGAAGCTGAATTTAGAGTCCCAATGCATTACATAAATCAAGGAAATAAAGCAGAAGGAAGGAGAGACAGTCCAAGACTACGACCATTGGTCAAAATATTGTTGGATAGGTTGAAATTCCATATATATGATGTGCAACACAGAGAATGGTTCATTGCAAGGTTGCTACCCCATATCCGAGTCCCGCTCACCCAGCAAAAGGTGATGACTCGGGATGAGGTAGTAAAAATCTCAATGTGCTTGGAAGCCACAGCTGGAGGTGATAAAATATCGACCAGGTTGGCACAAGTTGAGTCCCAATTGGCCAACCTAATTATTGAAATATTGTAACTACAAATAGTATTCTATTTATTATTGAGTTATTATTCATTAGATCAATCCCCTTTTGTGGATTGATCATGTCAGGCATTGTAATTGACCAAATCCCCTTTTGTGGATTGGTCAAACCCTAAATATATTATGCAAATTGAGAAGTCGGCCCTCAGGCTAATTAAAGTGGTTTTAACTACTAAGAAGACAAGTCGGCCCTGCTCAGTGAAGAGACACCTTTCCAGCTCCTGCCAGTTTGTATAAATAAAGGAAGCCAGCACCTCATTTGATCACTCACTCAACTTACTCATCTAGTGCACAAGTTTGAAGGAAGTTGCAGTTTCTAGTTGTCAGAAGAAGGAAGAGAGAGAGAGGCGTATTTCTTAGTAGAGGATATTCTCTAGCATTTGGTTTATTGTCTTGGCATTGTATTGGTTATCTATATTAAGGAAGTTTTTGCTGGGTTTTCTTCCCCATGAGAGTTTCCTAGGATAAATGTTGTGTATCTTGTGATTGTGTTTCTCTCAGTGATCCTATCTATGCTATGGTTATCTAGTAAATTGAAAAAAAAAACTAATAATATTGTAAACCTTAACATGGTATCAGAGCTAAGTTGAAGAGAGCATCTTTCACTAGATAAACAAAAATGCCACTGTTGTCGTACAAGAAAATTAGGGTTTTTTTATTGAAGATGAATTTCAGCCTAAAAATCATCTAGAAAAGTGCACCCTATCCTAGGGAACTCTTTGGAACCTTCAATGCACTTTTTCAGTGGATAGAACTCTCGAAAAGTGAAACCCTAGTTTTCACCGGTACCAGAAAACCAGAAAATCGAAAGTACCAGGAAACTGGAACTCGTACCAGAAGTACCAGTCTAGTCAAGTTTTAAGGGTTAAAATTTGGATTTTCAGAAATCTGACTGCACCATCTTACTCGCCTAAGCTCAGTGCATCTAGCCCCTGGATCATAATTTCAAAATTTGAAGTTTGAAAAATTATGGTTTCCTCATAAAACCCTAAGTTGCAGTTGTAGTTTCATAATCAGTTGCAGTATCAATTGGAGTTGCAGTGTCAATTGAAGTATCACTTGTAGTACCAGTTGTAGTCACCCTTGAAGTTTTTAAGAGTTGGAGAAGGGATCTCTTGCCATAGATCCAGAAGGATCTCAAGATCCAACACATTCAAAGGAATAATGCAACCCAGGTTTGATTATTCTAATATGCATCTAGTTGTTATGACATTATTTTGATCTAAGTTGCATGTTGAAGCTATGACCATCATACTAACCTTTGGTCAAAATTTAAGTCAAAGTATTAGATTGATTAAAGTTGAGATCATAGAGTTTATCCTCTAACCCAGCCTTCTATCAAGATAACATATTGTCTTAGTACAAAAGACAGGTTGAAGAAAACACTCGTCATCTTGAGTGAAGGAGGCTTGGAAGAAAAGCAACACACTCATTCTTGAGGACAAGACTCTAGGTTCCAGGTTTGATTAATTAAGTTGATAAGAATCAAAGTTGCACATGACAAAGTTGATAACTACACCATTACAAGTAAACATTATAGTTGAGGTAGCAGTCTTTGAAAAGTATTATGCTTGGTAGCATGTGAGCATATTGAGATAAATGCTTAATGTAATAATTTACCAGATACAACTAACATCTCCTCTAGGAGAAACTTCTTGTGTTGATTCCAAGTTACCTTGGATAAATGTTTGATCACAACACTAGAAGAGTGTTGATCTCATTTCGTATTGTATTTCTTACTTTTGATTCTTGTTTCAGATAGGTCACAAGTGAA
>JASDQU010103352.1:114399-125870 GCA_032191745.1 Picea mariana | reverse complement strand
TGTATTGAAGAAAAAACACTACATATCTTATGCCAACAATGATTCCATTGCAACAAGATATCCATATTGATTGCACATGCCATATTTAATAGTACTATGAACCATAAGAAGACCTAAGAGGGAATAAAAGTGGTTTTGCAATTATTTTCACACCTTGTAACTTATCCAACATGTATCACTGACCAACAATCATTATTATTAGCCATTAGCAAACATTTATCACAATTTCTAATGGAAAAAAAACTAGAGACATCGTCAAGCATTATAGGGACCAGTTAGATTGAAGAAATTTAAAATGTGTTGCAACAACTTAGCGAGGGTGCGCAAAATTTTTCACAAGAAATGTGAATTGAAGGGTATCCTAGAAATGCTTTGCTGGATAAGAACTTTTTGACCTAAATGATGGTCAACATATGCCAACCAACATATGTGCATCACTTACAATGGCGTACAAGCTTAAGTAACTTTGGATTCACTGAACAATGTACTGAAGTGTATGGGAATGAAGGATTGGAATTATTAACGGTAGATGTCATTATCTATTATACAACATGGGGAGAAAATGGAAATTTAAAGGATGTGTGGTTGGGGACTTTGTGGAATAATGCCTGGAAAGTGAAATAATTAGGGGGTTTGGTCTTGTGTATAAAAGACAACAAACAAACAAAAAACTCTTAAAACCTTTGACAAAAAGAATAAAAAGTTGAATGATTTGTCATGGATGTGTGTTAAGATAAAACCCAAATGTAACTTTGAGCATTCATAATGTTTATGTAGTGTTAGGAAACAAGACACACTTCCACACTAAACCTAACAGAAGAGAGGAAGAAAGATTTAATCAAGAAAGTAAATGACACAACAATCACATAGTACATAGAGATTTTACCCTCGAAACCCAAACCTGGATAACCAACATTCCTTGAGCGTTCTTCTCCTTGTTGTCTTATTCGTTCAGAATAAAAAGATACATGTATAACCTTGGTCCACACCTAAGACACAATCAACATCATACCCTCTTGCTTATGCAAGAACAACCCTGTAGCCAATTCGGCTTACATCTACGTGACCAACAACCTACATCTAAATATTTATCTAAAGATTTTCTATCTCACGATTATATTTTACAACATTACAACACACCTCTTTATAGGATTTACAACAGGAAAAAGCCTAAAGAAATGGCACCCAAAAAAAGTTAAATATCCATGTAGATCATTAGCTACAAATCCCGTGAATCTCAGGATTATGTTACATTTGACTACCAAGTCGGATTACCGGTCAACATTCATTCGGTCTTCAGTCGGTTTCCACACACCTGCATGTCGACCTCTTGTTGGTTGACCTCTTCGACTTGTTGTCGATGCCTTTACCATGTCGAACCACCTCTACTTTTGAATTCGAATTTACTTGGTCGACTACCTCGACCTTCGACTTGTTGTCGATCCACCTCGGCTTCGACCTGCTGTTCAACCGTAAGTCAATACACTTCGACTAGACTTTCATTGAAAAGAATATAACAACCCAACATTCTCCCACTTGTTGTCTTCTTTTCTGAAACCAAGATACTTTTGAAATTTCATTCACAGACTGAGGCAAACAATGCCCATTGCCTCTCTGCACCAAGAGAAATTCACAACACTCATAGAATTGTTCAATGAGTCTGCTATGTTTTCAAATGTTTCTACTTTCTACAGCAGCACCTTGTTTCTTTCCACCATGTCTCTCACGAAATGTTATTGTACATTAATGTGCTTAGTCTTCGAATGATAAGTAGGGTTCTTTGCCAGAAATATTGCACTTTGACTATCACAACTTATCTTCATATCTCTTTGCTCAAATCCAATTCCTAAACACAGCCTTTGAAACCATACTTCTTCTTTGCTTCCATGAGTGGCTGCCATGTATTCAAATTCTATTGTGGACAAGGCTATGACCGCCTGTTGCTTACTAATCCAGCTGATTGCTCCACCAAACATATTGAAGACATATCCACTAATCGACCTTCTTCGATCCAGATCTCCAACCCAATCGATGTCAACAAAGCCATGTACATTTAATTTAATGTCACCTCCAGGTTTTCCTTGGTATCATATATCACAATCTTTTGCACCACACAAATACCTAAATACTTTCTTGAAAACTATCTAGTGCTCCTTTCCAGGTGTCGACATGTACCTTCTCAACACTCCCATTGCATGGGCAATGTCTGGTCGAGTGCAGACCATCACATTCATTAGACTACCAACAAAACACATAGGGGACATGTTCCATGTCTTCTATTTCTTCCTATGTCTTTGGACACTGTTCAAAAGTTATCCTTTCTCCTACAGGAATTGGCACCTTCACTGGTTTGCAATCCTGCATGTTGAAACGTTTCAAAACTATTTCAATGTACTTCGTCTAGTTCAACCAAATATTTCTATCTGGTCGATCTCTCTTAATATCCATTCCCATAATGGATTTATTTGCACCGATATCCTTCATGTCGAACTTGGAGGATAACTACTTCTTCACCTCCTTTATTACATCCATGTTGTTTCCAATCAACAACATGTCATCGACATACAAAGCTACATATATGAAAAACCCACATTTTTATTTGGAATATATGCAGTGATCAACTTTGCTACTCACAAATTCAAAACTAAGGATGCATGTGTCAAAATTTTGGTACCACATCCTTGGTGATTGCTTTAGACAATAAAGGGATCTTTTTAGTTTACACACCAAATCTTTCTTTCCCTTTAATACAAATCCTTCAGTCCGTTTCATGTAGATTTCCTCTTCCATGTCCCTATGTAGGAATGTTGTCTTCAAATCCATCTGCTCTACTTCTAGATCAAATGTTGTATCTAGAGACATTAGTACTCTAATAGAAGTTAATTTTTCAACAGGGGAAAAAATCTCACCAAATTCGACTCCTTTGACTTGGGAATATCCTTTCACTACCAATCGAGCTCTTAATTTCTCAACTTGACCTGTTGCACTCATCTTCTTCTTGAATACCCATTTTCTACTGACATGCTTTCTTCCACTAGGAAAATTGAATAAGTCCCATGTCTCATTCTTGTGCAAGGATTCCATCTCTTCGACCATGGCATCCTTCCAAAGTTTTCCCTCTATTGAGTGAACTACCTCCCTAACCGACTTGGGCTCATCGTCGATGGAAGTTAACATGAATGCAGAATGTAAGTAAGGTGGACTATACCTTTCGATTGGTTTTCTTACTCTTTATAACCTCCTTACAACGAGATTCAGTTGTTCCAGCTCTTCCTTTGATTCGTTCGACTCATCAAAATCATCTTCTTTGTTCTTCAGTTCAAACCACATTGTCTTAGGATTATTGTCGATCTGAATAATTTCTTCAGGATTGGTCTTACTTCGGACTTCTCTGAAGAACAAATATCGAGTGTACATAGTTTTCCTTGATGCAGGATCCCATAGCTTATATCCTTTCTTTCCTTATTTGTATCGAATGAAAATAATTTTGACTAGCTTCTTGTATAGCTTGCTCCTCTTTTCCTTGGGAACATGCATAGATGCATCACAAACAAATACTTTGAGATGTGAAACTGAAGGCTTCTTACCCGACCATACCTCATTTAGAGTCATGTCAGCTACCACCGACAAAGGAGACATATTCAATAAATATTTTGCAATGTCGACTGCCTCTGCCTAGAATTCTTGTGCGAGCCCAACACCACTGAGCATGCTCCTTTCCTTGTCCATAAACATTTTTTTCATTCTCTCGGCAACTCCATTTTTTTTGTGGGGTATATGGTGTGGTATTTTGGTCTACTATGCCACACTACTTGCAATACTAATCGAATTATTTTCCACATAATTCACCACCATTGTCAGTTCTCAACACCTTAATATTCTTAGTTGTCTGGTTTTCTACAAGATATTTAAACTCTTTGAATTTCTAGAAAACCTCTGATTTATTCCTTAGGAAATATATCCATGTCTTCTTGGAAAAATAATTTATGAAGGAGACATAATACATGGATCCACCAAGTGATGGAACTATAACAAGGCCAAACACATCACTATGAACCAACTCTAGAAACCCATTTTCCCTTGTCACATCAGATGGGAACCTCAGTCGACTTTGTTTTCCATATATAAAATTTTCACAAAAGTATACTACTAAATTACTCTCAGGAATTTTTTTCGAACATGCCTTTATTGTGCATAACTCGAAGTCCTTTTTCTCCAATGTGTCCCATCCTCTCGTGCCATAGCATGACCGGGTCAACTTTATGATGAATTGTCATGTCGAGTCAGTTTGAATCGACTCAGCTCGAGTTGAGTTGAGTCGATTTGACTTCATGAACAATGATGCTATTAAATATAGTTAAGTCGACACTCTCTCGCAACTTGTATAGGGTTCCAATCTTAACTCTTTTCATTAAAGACCATCACGCCTCTGACCATATTGCATGGATCCTTCTGAAATAGAGTGTGCACTCCAACATCACTCATCTTGCTGACATATATCATGTTTCTTGACAAACCCGAAATGTGTAGCACACCTAGAAAGGTTCTTTTCCTCCCACCATGTGGTATCAATCAAACTCTTCCTCATCCAAAAATTTTGGTTTTCGAGTTGAACCCCAAGAACACATCACCTCCATAATATCATTCATACTTGCAGAACCATTCTCTATGTGGTGTCATATGATAGGATGATCACGAGTCGATCAACCAAACATCTTGATCCAACTGTGTACTTGTCGATGCTAGGTACACATCGCCTCCCTTATCTGGAGTCGTATTTCTCTTAGTGAACTGCTTCTCATCGGATCCTGTACTAACTTCCATCACCTTCGAATTGCAGTCCCTTTTGTAATGCCTAGATTTACCCCATTTCTATCATCTTCGTATCAACTAAATTGAGGATTTAGATCTACCCTTCAACTTAGACTTTCTACCAGAGAATTTGCCTTTATCTCTGTCAACCGATTGACCTCTCACCACTAAAGCATCTTTGGTCGATCCTTCCATGTTCTTCCTTCTCATTTCCTCTGACAGTAGAGATGCAACCACATCTTCTAGCACTAATTTGGTTACATTACTCCCTATAGCCACGATTAAGCTATCCCAAGAGTTTGGAAAAGAACATAATAGGCTTATACATTTCTCCTTCGTAGTTATTTTAATATCCACAGAAGATAACTGGATTATAATGGTATTAAACACATTTAAATGCTCAGTCACTGAACTGCCATCACTCATTCTCATAAGATAGAATTTCTTTTTGAGAAACAACTTTTTTATTGGGGATTTCAACTGGTACAAGCTTCCCAACTTTTCCCACTGTTTCTTGGCCGAACATTCACCTGAGACATTCAACAACACTGAATCTGCAAGACAAAGTCAAATCGTACTCCTTTCTATTCTCTCGATATTCTCTCATTCTTCCGTTGACATACTTGTCGGCATGGTACTTGAACAAATCGATGTCCACTGTTCTCAATCTACAAGGAGATCTTCAATTTTAAGCTTCCAAAGCTCAAAATTATGGCCATTGAATTTTTCGATCTCTATTATCGAACTGCTCACCATTCTTTAACACAATTTATGACTTACAAATCTTATTGTACCTAGGTTTTAGCTCTTAGATTCAAGATTGGTAAACCAAGATATGATACCACACCTCAAAGATTGACTTAGCTCTGATACCAAATTTTAGGAAATGAGACACACTCCCACGTTTAACCTAACAAGAGAGAGGAATAAATATTTAATCAAGAAATTAAGTGACACAACAATCACACAGTACATAGAGATTTTACCCTGGAAACCCAAACCGGGAAAACCAACATTCCTTGAGTGTTCTGCTCCTTGCTGTCTTATTCATTTAGAATAAAAGGTTACGTGTCTAACCTTGGTCCACACCTAAGAAACAATCAACATAATACCCTCTTGCTTATGCAAGAATAACCTAATAACAAATTCGACTTACATCTACATGACCAACAACCTACATCTAAAGGTTTCTTTAAATATTTTTTTATCTTACGATTATGTTTTACAACATTACAACACACCTTTTTATAGGATTTTACAGCAGGAAAAACCCTAAATAAATGGCGCCCAAAAATTATTATTGATCCATGGAGATCATTGGCTATAAATCCTGTGAATCTCGGGATTATGTTACAGTCGACTACCAATTTTGACTACCAATCGACCTTCATTCGATTTTTAGTTAGTTTCCACACACCCACGTGTTGACTTCTTTTTGGTTTTTCGCTTCGACTTTTTGTTAATGCCTTTACCATGTCGAACCGCCTCAACCTTCGACTTCAAATTTACCTGATGGACTACCTCAACCTTCGACTTGCTCTCGATCCACCTTGACTTCAACCTGCTATTGATCCACCTCGATTTCGACTATTAATTGATCCACTTCAACTAGACTTTCATTGCAAAGAATATAACAATGCAACATGCAGGAGTTATCTCAAGATGAAAGGGATGGAGAAAGGGAAAGAAAGAAGGCTTGGGATGGATTGATTGACTGTTTCAAGCAAGAATGTCTCTCTTAGTAAGTGTATGATAAACAAAGCAAGGAATTCAAACACATAAATGAGGAAATCAGTTTCACCTGCAATCCTATTGTCCACCATAAGAAATTGTTAAATCAATTAATCATAATATATATAAACCTTTCTAAATCACCGACCATTTCTCCATCAAGTCCAACCATCAAACCAAAAACCGAGAAAAGAAAGTAAAAGTGAAGCAAACCATAAATCTAATCTACCCCTTTTGTTAATTTTTTTTCTTGTCTTATTTATTTACATTTTTTATTATATACTCTCTTTGATTTATTTCCAGGAAAAGTGGAATGCAACAACCTAGGACTCATGTGGTATGACACTTGGCATAGAGGAATGCATCATCTGTTTTACATGCAAGGCTCATGATTGGGAAGACTTTGCGCAAGTAAAGCTTACCGACATGCCAACCAACATATGCATATGGCATGTTAGGGACGTAACCCCTCACATAGGTAGAATATTATATTTCGATGTAATAAAGGTCAATATTAATAAGGCCTAGCAATAAGGACGAATAAGTCGAATGTAAGAAGACCTAATAGAAGATTCTGATTCTAGAAGGATATTCCTCTAGATGGTTCTTTTGATAGACATATTTAGTATAAATAGGAGTCGAGGGTATAAAAACTTTGTCTTGGATATTATTGTAATAGAGCTATTCTCTACTGGAGGTTGCCCCCTCGAAGAGGCAATTGAACATTTCTCTTAGTAATCAAAGTGCTATTTTTGGTGTTATTCTCGTATCAATTTGGTATTATTGTGGTGTTGTTCTGGTTATATTGTTGTTCATCTGCCATTTCTAGCATTTTATTTCGGTTCTGCATACTTTTTATATATGGAATATTACAAATGGTATCAGAGCACTTTCCTCGACAGAAAATTGTGGGTAATTTTTTCTTTCTAGGGTAGAGACGTATTCCAGTGTCTTTAAGCTACACAGATCTGTCGTTACATGCATAAACCCACGATCAAGGATTCATACACACAAGAAATACACGTGGTACTTAAGTGCACATCTATTGGCCACCCTTGTAACCCCTGTTGGTACCCCTTCGAGTGGTAGCACATCATACAACACCTGTATACGGATCGAACTAGATTTCCTGAAGCCCTCTTTAGATAAACCGATCGACCGCTTGACTTCTATAGTGTCATTGAGAACAACACTCGGAAAGATACTCTCTAGTAACTGGGTAATCGGGTAGTACGACTAAGGGCATGGTCTAACCTCCTTAGTTGGTTCCTTGAGATATTGGGCCGATTACTACTGTTGGACCTCGCATGTATATCAGAGAGTTATAGCACAGGGCAAACCCTTGAATACCTAACCTTTGGGGACAGAAACAAAAAAACAAAACAAACAAGATCTATTGTCGCAAAACTATGTTCGAGTTGCCAAATAACTACACATTTATTCCTGATTAATAATTTGGGCATTTCATCACTGCAGTATTCTTCAGACCAAAGTATAACTCCGTAGGTGTTAAAAAAAAAAGGTCTGGATTTTGTTGCACAATTATTTAAGACCTATTCCATTGGATCTATCTCTTCTCCCTTATCACATTCATACCTATCATTTTTCAGCAAATTTTTTGACTCCACCCACCCCTTTTCGGTTCCCTCATCATCATATCCCATACCCGTAGCCAAGACTTGGAAGCTTGCTTCAATGCCTTGCAATATAATTTCACAGAGACCCAACAAAAAGTGAGACAACTCAGTGCCAATATTGCCACCATCAATAAAAACATGCATTCCTCCATCGCCACCTCAATCGAGGAACTCAAAGAATACCTCAAATAAGACATTACTACCCAGCATGAATATGTCGCTTCGATTATCTGCACCAAGCTGCATATCCCTGCAGATCCCCCTTTATCTGACCCCACCTTTGCATACCGAAGCCGAAACTTCCTCTTATTCCCATAATTTTCATCCCCATCACTTTCAGCGTGACCAACGCCTTCTGCATGTGGATGTGACCAAATTTGATGGGTCGGATCCCACTGGTTGGGTAACTCAAATGGAACATTATTTCTCTTTGTACGACATTAGATATGACTTGGCCAAACTCCAAGTGTTCTCCATCTAGATCAATAACGTTGGCAATGGTGGCAATCGAGAAAAAATGCCCGTCAAGGGTATGTTGCTTGGACACACTTTGTGGCAGATATTTATGAACGCTTTGACACTGACACAAACCATTTAGTTTGTTTGAAAAAGTTGAAACAATCTTGCACAGTGGAAGAATTTATAACTTCTTTTGAGCGACTAGATTTTCATACAGAGGGCATGTCGAATGCTTTTTTCCGAGAATGTTTTATCAGTGGCCTCAAGGATGAGATTTGTGCCATGTCCTCATGGCTCAGCCTCGGAGTTGGGTGGAGGCTACTAAAAGAGCTAAGGAAACACAACATGTTGTCTCTTCTCAAAATCAGAAACCCTCTTTTATTCCTCGCACTAAACCAGTAAATCCCACTCCTCCTTCTACCCCACTAAAGATCCAAAATTTGACTAGGGATGAAATGGATGAACGCCAACTCAAAGGCCTTTGTTATAATTGTGATGACAAATATTTTATGGGACACAAGTGTAAGGAACAAAATATTATTATGGCCATCTCAGAGGATGTTTCGGAAGAGGATGTTGAAGATCCCCTTATGTCGGTGTCACCTGAAACCAGTGACATAACCCCTCCCTCAGACCCTCCTAGAGTCGAACTGGTCATTTCCCTAAATGCTCTCACTGGCTTCTCTGCTCCCCAAACCCTCAAGATAATTGACTACATCAAGCATAGGAAGGTCATCATTCTTGTTGATAGTGGAAACACCCATAATTTTATTCATCGCCGCATTGCCCAAGAAAGTAATTTCTATATCCATGTAGACAATAATTTCCAAATCATGATTGCCAATGGTGGGTCCATGAAATGTGGAGGGCATTGTGAAAATGTGTGTCTCCAAATTGGTGACTACCACTTGAAATATCATATGTTTTCCATCGACATGGGCGGTTGTGACATTGTGTTGGGTGTAGACTAGCTAAGGACTTTGGGTCCCATTCTCATGGATTTTAAGGAATTAACCATGCAATTTGACCAGGAGGGCCAACAATATAAGTTCCAAGGCATCATCGTCCGTTCCCCTGAGATCATTAGTTCCCATTGCATGGAAAAGCTGATAAAAAAAGGCCATTTTGGCGTTATTGCCCAAATCCATGCCATATAAGCAACTTAGACACCCTCTGTGCCGCAGGACCTCCAATCCATCCTCTCTAAACATCAAGTGATTTTTTCCACTCCCCAGGGACTGTTTCCTTCCCGTGGTGTTCATGATCATTCCATTCCCCTTGTCCCAGGAAGCCTTCCTCCCAATATCCGTCCCTATTGTCACTCTGTTTCCCAAAAAAATGAAATTGAGAAAATGGTTCAAGGACTGCTTAACACAGGTGTTATCCACCCTAGTACGGACCCCTACTCTTCTCCTATCGTCATGGTCCTGAATAAATAAGGTTCTTGGCACATGTGTCCTGACTTCTAAGACCTTAACAAACTCACCATTAAAGACAAATTTCCCATTCCTGTCATTGATGACCTCTTGGATGAATTGAGTGGCGCCCAGTTCTTTACTAAAATTGATATTCGTTTTGGATACCACCAGATCCATATGAAAGAGGCAGACATTCCTAAGACTGCCTTTAGAACTCATGAGGGCCACTATGAGTTTTTGGTCATGCCCTTTGGCTTGTGTAATGCTCCCTCCACTTTCCAAAGCCTCATGAATCATGTCTTCCGTCCTTTTCTCCATCATTTTGTCTTAGTTTTCTTTGATGATATCCTCATCTATAGAAAAACCTGGAAAGACCATCTTGATCATGTGGATCGAGTTCTCCATCTACTCTCTCAGCACCAACTTTTCATGAAAAAATCTAAATGTGATTTTGGCGGCTTGGAAGTCGAGTACTTGGGTCATCTTGTTGGAAAGGACGACATTAGGGTGGATCCTAAAAAGATTGAAGCTATGCAAGACTAGCCTCACCCAAATTATCTCAAAATATTGCGTGGATTACTGGGCTTAACAGGTCATTATCGCAAGTTTTTTAAGAATTATGGAAATATTGCGGCACCTCTCACTGCACTCCTTAAAAATAATTCCTTCACTTGGACTCCAGGAGCTGCTCAGGCTTTTCAAACCTTGAAGATGGCCATGTGCACCACTCCAGTCTTGGCCCTTCCTAATTTCACAAAGATCTATTTCCTGGAATGTGACGCTTCACTGAAAGAAATTGGCGCTGTCCTTATGCAAGAGGGTCAACCTTTGGCCTTTACCAGTAAACAATTGTCTGAACAAAATTTGGCAAAATCTATCTATGAAAAGGAAATGTTGGCTATTCTACATGTCGTTGATCTTTGACGCCCTTATCTATTGGGGAATCGCTTCCAAATTAAGACATATCATCAAAGCCTCAAGTACTTTCTGGAACAACACATTTCCTCCCTAGAGCAACAAAAATGGGTGACTAAGCTCTTTGGATATGATAATGAGATCATTTACAAGAAAGGAAAAGATAATGTGGTTGCGGATGCACTTTCCCGAAAATATGAAGAGGAAGGGTCCCTTTTTCCTCTCTCTTTCATTGCACCAGATTGGCTCCAAGTTGTTCGCCAGGAATGGCTACACGATCCCAAAAGTTCGCATCTAATACAACAATTGCAGTCCAATTCTCCAATTTCCCCAGGGTACTCTTGGCTCCATGATGAGCTTCGATACAAAGGCCATTTGTATTTAAGTAAACAGTCAAAACTTGAATCCACAATACTTTGTGAGCTTCATGCTACACCCACAGCTGGGGACTCTGGGTTTACCAAAACCTATGACATGGTCGGACGTTCTTTTTTTATGG
>JASDQU010103352.1:55271-70170 GCA_032191745.1 Picea mariana | reverse complement strand
TTTCCATCTCCAACTTCCTCCACGAATTTAGGCTCTAAAAATGCCCAAAAACCCTTAAAAATGGATTAATTACATCAAAAATGGCTTTAATTAGTTAAAAAACCATAAAGTGGTTACAAAACCCACTTTTAAACTATATTGTAGTTGAAAACGGGCTTAGCCCCCTCCATCCGGGTGCACGCCCCCTTAGCTGGTCATATGCAGCTCCATAAGACCGCGGGCTTAACATAACCCTGCCCCAATCAATACGTAAAATGAACTCTTATAGATTCTTTTACTTACATTTTATAAGAAATAAGGTTTGGCATAGTGGTTGGCGGACTTTATATAGATGTAGCCGATTGGGGAGGTCCGGGGTTCGAATCCCCCGGGCTCCTAAATTTTTTTTAACATAGCCGTTATTGACTAAACCCAGGGTGCCACGTGGCAGCTTGTGATTGGGCCACGTGGCACCTTTTCAACCAACCAGAACACGCCACGTGTCATTCGCTGATTGGCCCACGTGCCCTGCCACTTGTCAAGCCGTACTGCCACGTCACCTTGCTGAGTCATCTTTTCCGTATGCCACGTCATCTTCCACGTAAGCCTGCCACGTTAGTTGCTGACGTCACCCTGCCACGTGTCACCCTTTCAGTGGTGACACGTGTCATCTCGGGATTGGTCCAACTCCCCGTCGAAAGTGCCAAATCAGCCTGACACATGTCACGCTCTGAGGCTGCCACGTGTCCTATACGGAAGCCTCCATGTGTCACTGTAGAACGTGCCACGTGTCACTGTAGGACGTGCCACGTCAGCTGTACGGACTGACACGTGTCCTGCCCAGTCAGCATTTTTTGCCTGTTTGACTTTTCGGTCAGAACGCGATATCTTCTTCATACGGACTCCGTTTGACATAAAAATTATACCACCGAAATCAAGAAGACGAGACGGACGCAATGGTGTTGGTTTCGTTGGATTCCGAGAACTTTCATTTTTGAGCATTTTTCATGCCCTGACAGCCTTCTGAATCCGATTTCGGATCATTCATTGTGTATCTCTCTTCCTTTTCTTGATAAATTTTGTTTATGTATGTTTTAGCTAGGTCTCTTGTGCAGGTTTCCATGAAACATTGACATGGTATCAGAGCCAAGATTCTTGGAGCAACCCAGACAAGCTAGAGAAGAGCGAAAGATTCCTTGAGTAAACCTAGTTTCCGTAATCGTCGCGTCCTATATCTATCGAAAGGTGCGACGATTGAAATCGTCCCGGCCTATCCTTGTCGAAGGGTGTGACAGTCACTCTGAAAATTGCCGCAATGTGTCCTTCACTAGGGTGCGATAATTTATCATCATCGCACTTTATTCTTCTCTAGGGTGCGACGATTCAGTATCCCTCCAAAAATTGGTTTTCTGTAGTAAAATTGTGATATATCGAAATCCTTGATCTGGGACAGGATGGAATTTTTACCAGAGACGTATAGCATAGGGATTCTCATGCTCACCAAAAATCTCCAAAACCCACATCATATTTTAGGATATATAGTTGTTTTATCATATATATAGCTGTCATAACACCGTCGGTCATATCTCAGAATCCACGATCTGGGTTTTCAGGATCTTTTCAGAATAAATAGCAGGATGGAGGCAATGCAACTTATTCAATAAAGTCTAGTGATAATACTCACACCATACAACTATTTTGAATGGAAGACAAAGGCTACATTACAAGACAAAAGAAAAGGATTGTATAATTTCACGATGGCGACAGAAACAGAACCTACATTAGCACTTGAGAAGACCAGATGGGCGAACCGTAAGGATGAGGCCACAAGATTACTTCTTGAGTTAATCTCCACTAATCTATGGTTTCATGTTGCCGCATGCAAGACTCCAAACGAGATCTAGACCACCTTGGAAGGACTCTTTGGAAAGTTGGATGAGATGTGAGGTCATATGCTTGAGGTAGACTTGAATACCTTAGACCCTAAAAGTTTTGATAATATACAGGATTTATTTACTAAATTTAAATCTTTGTTTTTAAGCTTCGGTGAATGTGGTATTGACAAGTCTACACAAGAGAAACAAATTATTCTAACAATCTTGGCCAATCTAGGACCAGAATACGTTGTATATGTCTCCAATTTCCATTCTGGCAAATGTCTTTTTGGAACAAATTGGAAAATGCCTACGTTGGCTTAGTTCATTGAGTCTCTTACACAAGAGCAGACAAAACTCATACATATGGGCCTCATGAAATATCCCAAAGTGCATGCACTCACCATGCATGATGGAAAAGGGTCATCCAAACAAAACGAGAAGGAGGGATATTCCAAACCCTATAATGATTCTTCAGGTTCTAAAGCCTCTTCAGATTTCAAGAAGAAGAAGAAGGGAAAGTAGTGCACTTACTGCAATAAACCGAATCATGAAGAATCCACATGCATGAAGAAACATATTTATCTTATGGCACAGGCACTTCAACATAACAACCTTGGAAACTTCATTCCATAGGGATCAAGAAGCATAAGAAAGAAGATTATGCGGCTCGGAAAGGTAATTATCATGCTCTTGTTGCAATTAATTCCTCATATAATTCAGGGATTATATATTTTGGTGCATCCCATCATATGGTAGATAAAAAGTAAGTTTTCTCTTCTTTGAGTCCATGCTCAAGACCCCTTATTCTCATGGGGGATGATACTCCAGTAGCAGTAGCAGGAGAAGGGAGAGTAGAACTCCATAATGGAAGTTTTGAGAATGTTTTACATGTTTCAAATCTTTCTATGAATCTGCTCTTAGTTTATCAGATCACTCAGAAAGGTAAAAAGGTTGAATTTACATCCGATTCGATTTCAGTAATTGACATGCATGACAATTCCATCATTGCAATTGGTGAGGTGGATCACAATTCAAGGTTGTATAAATTCACTAATTTTTCTAACAATGACTCCTCTATTCTACTTACACATAAAGAGAGTACTTTGCATGCACCTCTAGTGCAACATGCATATACTCTTGTGCTTCTATCAGTTTCAAACATCAGAAATGATTCCATACACTTAGATTTTGTACATGGAAATAAGCAAGAAGTACATCCAAATAAGAAGCCAGCATTGAAGCTTCAGCAGATGCCAAAGAAGGCACAGTTCACACTTCATGCAACAGGTATCCTTGCAGGGAATCCATTGGATTCGACGAGGACTCGATCTCAGCATGAGGATCCTTCTCATGTACTTTCATCTTTAGAAATTGTGATGCCCATGCATTGCGATATGGTTCAATATACTGATCCAAAAACCTACAATAAGGCTATGGGAAATCCATTATGGCAAGAATCCATGCAGGAAGAGCATGACTCTCTTCGAAAGAATCAGACTTCGCATCTAGTTCCACTTCCACCAGAAAGGAATATTTTCAGGTGTAGATGGGTCCATGGGATCAAGAGGTACAAGGCTTGACATGTTGCCAAAGGACTTCATCATATCCATAAAGATTTATACATATTCACAAAGACTTTCAGTGAGCAGAAGTTTCAGAATTTGCGGGATCGTCTTGCCGTGAAGAACACAGTTTCCTAGCAACTGCCATTTTCTTCTTTTGATACATTATCTTCTGAGGGGGGGGTTTGTTCCCACGTGGTTTTCCCTCTTTCCTCACTTTTATTTAGTGTTCATTAGTTGCATTGTACACAAGTACCTAATATGTCCTAGTAGCCAAGACTCACTTTTCACTCCATAGTGATGTTCAAGGGGGGTGTTGGAGAAATTTCTATTTTTGGCACACTAGTTCAGTGGGAGTTAACTGACTAGTTCTATTTTAAACTTTCTAATATTAGACCATCACTATTATGCATGCATTCCTAATTATAGGATGTCATTGCCTATATGAATTAAGATCACTCACTCATTGATAAGATAATAATAAACATTGATTCTCATTCTTCATTGTGTATCTCTCTTCGTTTTCTTGATAAGCTTTATTTGTGTATGCTTTAGCTATGTCTCCTGGGCAGGTTTCCATGAAACACTAACAAGAGCGAAATTTGGGCCAATCAATCTATGAAAAGGAAATGATTGTTATTCAACATGTAGTGGATCTTTGGCACCCTTATCTATTGGGGAAACTCTTCCAAATTAAAACAGATCATCAGAGCCTCAAGTATTTTCTGGAGCAATGTCTTTCATCCCCGGAGCAACAAAAATGTGTGAATAATCTCTTTGGATATGATTATGAGATCATTTAAAATAAATGCCAATGCAATGTGGTTGTTGACGCTCTTTCAAGAAAATATGAAGATGAAGGGTCCCTTTTTTTCCTCTCCTTCATTTTACCCGATTGGCTCCAAGATATTCTCCAAGAATGGCTACAAGATCCCAAAATTTTGAGTCTGATCCAACAATTGCAAGACAATTATCCAATTTCTCCAGGGTACTTGTGGCATAATGATGAGCTTCACTACAAAGGCCATATTTATTTAAATAAATAGTCACAACTTAAATCCACAGTGCTTTCTAAGCTTCATGATACACCCACAACTGGGCACTCTGGGTTTACCAAAACCTATGACAGGGAAAACATTTTTTTTCTAGGATGGTATGAAACATGACATTCACACTTTTTTGGCAGAATGTGATGTTTGTCAATGCAACAAGGCAGAAACATTCAAAGCACCAGGAACACTACAACTATTTCTGATGCCACCCACTATTTGGATGGATATATCTATGGATTTCATTGTTGGCTTACCTAAATCGGGCAATAAGTCAATCATCATGGTCGTAGTTGATCATATTTCCAAGTATGCTCATTTATGTGCTCTTCAAAACCCTTTCACCGCCTCCACTGTGGCTCAATTTTGCATGGATCATATCTTCAAGATTCATGGCATGCCTCATTCTATTGTTTCTGATAGAGATCCCACTTTCACCAACAACTTTTGGCAAGAACTGATCAGGCTACAGGGAACACAATTGCATCTCAACACTGCCTATCATCCCCAGACTAATGGTCAAACTGAAGTTGTCAACAAGTGTTTGGAAACATATTTGAGGTGTTTTGCATCTGAACGACAAAATCAGTGGGATCAATGGTTACCCCTAATTCAATGGTGGTACAACACCTATTACCATACAACTACTCACATGACTCCATTTGAAGCAGTATATGGAAAAAATCCACCTTCAGTTATATCATGCATGCCCATCGTATCGAAGGTTCAGGAGGTTGACCAAACTCTTACAATTCAAGAGGTTATTGATCTCCGTACCCTCAAATAGAATTTATTCATGGTTCAGAATCACATGAAGAAACACGCATATCAAGGTCACTCAAAACATCAATTTGCTAAAGGGGACCAACTATTTCTTCGACTGCAACATTATAAGTAGAATTCACTCAAGACTAACCATTGTTAGAAACTGGCGCCCAAAATATATGGTCCTTATACAGTTATCAAGTGTGTGGGATAGGTGGCCTATTACTTAGCTTTTCGCAACCATTCTAAGTTCCATCTTGTTTCTCATGTCTCCTTCTTAAAGAAGGTGATTGGAACTAAGTGCCAAACTTAAACCAGTCTTCTCGATTTGGATAAAGAAGGCTCCATATGGTTGCAGCCAAAAGAAGTCTTGGACTAGTGTGAGCATCATATCTTTCATTGCACCATCAAGGAAGTGTTAGTCGAGTGGAAAGATACAACTCCAGTCGATGCCACCTGGGATCCCACTAACATTCTGCAGCAATTTCCACATCTCAAGCCTTGAGGACAAGGATTTTTTTTAAGGGGGGGGGAATGTTAGGGAGCTAACCTCCCTAACCCCTCACGTAGGTAGAATAATATATTTTCCATGTAATAAATACCAATATTAATAAGGCCTAGTAATAAGGAAGAATAAGTCAAATGTAAGAAGACCAAATAAAATCTTCCACTTCTAGAAGATCTTCATCTAGATTTTTCTTTTGATAGATAAATTTAGTATAAATAGGAGTAAATGGAATGAGAAGTTGTATCTTGAGAATTCTTGTAATAGAGCGTTGCTTTGGTGGAGGTTTCCCCCTCGAAGAGGCAAGTGAACATTGTCTCCCATCAATAAAGGTATTATTTTGGTGTTGTGGTTCCATATATTGTGTTATTCCGTTGTTATTCTCTACAATATTCATGTTTTCATCCATTATAATAGATATGGTACCTTACAAAAGAGCAGTTACTAAGACAAATGATAAAAAATGAAAGAATAGATGGATATTTATAAACAAAAAATTGAAGCCTTGAAGAAAGAGCCTTCTTCTTCTCATCCTTCAAGATCAATAGACCAATCCGAGGAATTAGAAAAAACCTTATTAGATTTGAATTTAAAGGAGATAGAGGTTGAAAAGCTTAAGAAATCAGTGTCTGAAAAAATGGTGAAATCAAAATCTTCAGAGAACAGTTGAGTGATAAAGATAAAATAGTTACACAATATCATAAGGTTAAGGATAAATTGTAGGGAGATGTGAAATAGATAAAGGGTAAATTAGTTGGAAAACCGTATTTGATTGGGGCAAGACATCTCATATGGGATCAAATAATAATAAAGGTCTCAAAGATAAGGAATTTTTTCAAATTTATTGGAGAAGAATCCTCATTGGAAAATGAAGTAGACATGTCCATACAACAAGATTTCTAGGAATTGGGTTATAGACCTCAGATAACAACCAAAATCATAAAATTTCTTAATTCTATATCTAAACAGGACTTAAGAAATAAAGGAATTAGAGATCGAGCCTCAATGGTGATGGAAAATGAAAATATTTTTGGAAAGAGGAATTTGATCTAGCAAGCTCAAAACAAATGCATTGTGGTTAAAAGAAGTGTCGAACTTTTTACAAATAAATTTGATAATTTAGTGCAGATGGGTTTACCCACTTATTGGAATAATAAAGAGGGCATCATTACAATTGAAATTTACAAATAAAGTTTGTTCAAAATCAGGGAAAATAAAAATAAATTCAAGGAAATGATAGAAGTTATAAGAGGTGAGATAATAATAAATAGTTTAATTGATGATTTTTATCTACTATGGAAAATAAATAATTTATTTTCAACCACTCCTACATATAAAAAAAATATACAAAAATGGATATTGCACATAAAAAGATTCTATCATAAAAATGTCCTTCAAACAAGGATTGGAACGTTGTCATTCAATTGCTGGAAGAATGAATCATCAAAACTATAAGATGAAAGTTAGGAAAAGTCATAAAGAAATATATGTATTTTGATGGTACTACATGCTATATTTGTATAGTCAAACTTATTTTTGTAATCTGGAGAGCTAAAAAATAACTCCAAATAACCAAAACAAGTCAAACTTATTTTTGTAATCCGGGGAGAAAGACTCATTGTAATAAAGGGATTTTTCCTGTGGAAACAAGACAAACTAGAGATTTTATTGAAAAGAACATTTATTTCAATAACTTAAGAGATTCAATATTTCAATTGTATTAGTTTGTGAATTTTCAGTTCTTATGTTTTCCATGTTTTATTCTTCTTAATAATGTGTCTGATGCAATTACAAATGGAAATTTGGCACAACCACCACTACTTATAAATACAAAGGGATTAAATAAGATTATAGATTTCATCATAATACTGTAAGTATTATTTTGACTTGTGTTTTAATTGATTGGTTTGATGAATGGTTTATGAATTTTTTATTTTTATTTTTTTTTAAACACATTTTTGTTTTTTCAAGTTATATTGATTTGATACGTTATTTTAGAAAGAGTTTTGAGAGATATTCATTTAGATGCCTCTTAATTCTTTTAATTTTGTTACATAATATCTTTCTAGAAGCTTTAAAATCCTAAATTGTGTAATACATGAAATCTTTTTTTAAAAATTTTAATTATAAGTTATTTTCATTATTATTTAGATTGATTCAATTCATAAGTATTTATTTTATTTATTTTTGTTTTTTATATAGAAATTAACTTATATTTGAAAATAAAAATGAAAATAAATGTTTTGGCATAGTTTTTTAGTGAAAAACATTTCAAGAATTATAACACTTTCAATTACTAAGATTCTTATGAAAAACTCTAACTCTTATATATTATCAATAAGATTTTTGTATATTATCACTAAGATTCTTATAAAAAACTCCAACTCTTATATATTATCACATGTCTCTTAAATGTGTTTGGGTTATTTCTCTCCATCATTAAGCTTCTCATGAAAATCTCTCCTACAATTGGTAACTATTTTTTGGTGAACAATTTGTGTAAGCAAAGTACACCTTCTAACTAAGAATACCCATGATCATGGCCATTTCATATTTAGTTTAGAAATAAATTGATTTAACTTGCTTATTTCCTTTAAATTTCATATTCATATATATATATAAGAAGATAAGAATATCTACTACCTATTATAATAAGTAAGGAAGTTACAATCTTTTTTTTTTTTTTTAATAAGGAAGGAAGTTATAGTCTTCTTCTTGCTTTTGTTTGATTGTTAGTTATTTTTCAAATTTAAGTAGTTTAATTTAGATTTAAGTAGTTTAATTTATATTTTATAAAAGAAGATCATTTTTTTTATTATTTTGAATTTTTTTAGTTTCTTATTATTGGAATATTGTTATATTTTTTTTATTAAAATTGTAATTTATATCTATTAATAGTAAGAAAGTTGTTTGACATCAGATCATTTATTTACACTTGTTATGTTTTACTAGGTATCTTGACGCCCATTATTATTATTAGTGGTTGTCTTGTATTTGTTAATGGTATATATCAATGACCATGAATAAAACAATGTATCACTATGTTTGACTCCAACACATCTATTTGCATGGCGCAGACTCGTATCATGACAGTTGATTTGAAGACCTCGAGAATGTAGTAGCATCACCTCTTTTATGTTGTTTCACGAGTTGCTATTGGAAAGTACCACTCCTTAAATTGGTACTCGTGAAGGATCAATTATCCATATATCCTTCACTAATTCTAAGACCATTGTGTATGTTTGACATGGATCCACTATGTATCTCTTTCATGACCATGATCATTTCTTTCTATATATACATTCTTCATGGATCCATAATGTACTTGATTGGTGGCCATGCTTATCATCACACCTGAGCATGGGTATGCCCTCCTCATGATTTGAGTTTTCTGACTTGTTTTTGTGTTGGTTGTTTTCCTTAGATTGGATTATGGTGATTTCCACCCTATCTAACTGATGTCTAAAGACTTACAATGTATTTAGGCCATCAGTTGCTCTTTTGGCCTCATACATTAGGGGGCATCTGTTATAGCATCAATTTCCACCATTCAAGCATTGGTGCTCTTTTCTTGCCTAACCCCTATCCTCCTTATAGATAATTCTTCCCCATACTCCTTGAGATCTTCTAGAAAACATTCTTTTGCAAGATGTATGTGCCCTATAAGTTATGTAACATGTGTATATGCGGGATACTCAAGGGACAACCATATACATGATAGTAAATGATAACAAAATATATAATTATGCCTAATTAAATGTTGTGTTACGGGTTTGGTTAGTTTTCTAACACCTTTTATCCATACTCAACCATATCTAACCAACTAGAGACTACATAAAAGGAGAATTTGCATCAAGGAGAAAGGTAATGATACTTTTCACATTTGATTAAACATTTATTTGGCTATCCTCGTAGAGTCTGTAAGCCCATAGATATCCCTGTTGTTGGTTTTTTGGCATGGAAACCCTTGTTTCCAGTTTCTTTCTGATCATCAACCTATCTAGCCAAGAGTATCCCATATTTTCTCTTTAGTGCTGTGGTGATTCTAGAGTCAAAACCAACCCTATAGCAGGAGCTTGCGTGGAGGAATTTGGTTTTCTTTCAACAAGGTAGCGCCGCACTAGACATGTATAATCTATAACTACCTATCTATTGTTCATCAATACTAAAAAAACCCATTCCTTCGAAGTTTATTGTATTGATATTGTTTAAATTTGCAACTCTTTCATACATGCTTCATAAAATACTAATTGCCTTGATCTTTCTACTATTTTCCATTGAACTAACAGGTAGTTATTAGTATAACTACCTCTCTGCATAGGTTTGCATGATTAAGATTCTTACAGGTTGTAGAGGATTTATTGGATAGGGACGAAAGGATTCTGAGAATTGGGAACAACAACGACTGTAGGACTCCGGGTGAGTTAACACTTCTCCTCATTTCAATAGTTAGTTATGTCTTTTAAATTAGATTATAATATCTTGGTTAAGTGTTCTTTATGTAATTTTCTTTATGTAATGTCATTAGTATGTTACACTAAGCCCCCTATTGTAGGGGACTTATCCCTGAAAGAAAACTTGTGCTATTCAAATAAAATATGATTGATGAGATCAATGTGCAAACATAATACCTCTAGGGAGATAAGTGTAAGCAACAGTCAAGTACGCACAAGAAAATGAAACCATGAGAGAAATAGAAAAAAGAAGAAATGTAATGAGAATAAAATTGTAGCAATGACATAGAAAGAACCACCTTCCACCAAGCAATGCAAGGGTTTCAATTGAAAAGGACACACTAAGGAGGACTGCTATAAATTGCACCTTGAGAAGTTCCCCAAACATTTTCAAAAGAACAAAAAGAAAGCATTGATAACACTTGATGAAGAGGAAAGGATGGAAAAAACCTCAGACCTAGAATGGAAGATCAATTACACTAATATTTAGAAAGAGGTCCCATTAGTTGGTTGCATTCACAAGGAGGAGAAGGATATGACCAAGCTCTTTTGCATTAAAATCCACATGAAATGGACAAAAGGTAGATTGTTTGTTTGATATTGGTTCACAATACAACTTGATATCTACACAATTGGATGAGAAGCTTGTTGGAGTTACTTCACACACGCCTAGGATTTATTTTTCCCAAGGTTTTTCCTTGTTTATTAGTCATAATTAGTCATTATCTAGTCTCCTATATTTTAGGGGAGAATATTCCACCTGGAGAATATTCTCTTTTAGTTGACACTTTAGTTTGACTAGTTGAGTTGAGTTTAGATGTTGCATTGGTTTTGTCACCATGCAACATTGGGATCATCACCATGCTAATTCGACCTTACCTTGGTATCATCACCAGACTGGCGCATTACCCTTGATTCCCTGATTTAACTCCTCACTACTCTATGTTCAGTCAGTTAACTGAAGATTAGTTGACTAGTTAACTCAACTAGGTGGCAGTTCACTCACGTAACTACCTTAGAGACTAGACTAGGTGGAAGTTCACTCCCGTAACTGCTAGTGTGTGTCCAGATCACTCTAGAACACCATTATGGAAGATTGGTTCTCCTCCAGTGCGCACGCATTGAGTTATACAAAGTATATCATGTGTAAATTATTCATTATTCAGAACGGTTAATGAGAATTCTTTCATTCTTTCTGTTAGGGACCTAACCCCTCACATAGTTAGAACAATATATTTGGATGTAATAAATGTCAATATTAATAAGGCCTTGCATAAGGGTAGAATAAGTTGAATGTAAGAAGACCTAATAGAAGCTTTCGCTTCTAGAAAGACCTTCCTCTAGATGGTTCTTTCGATAGACATATTTAGTATAAATATGAGTCGAGGGTATGATAACCCTAGCTTGGATATTATTGTAATAGAGCTCTGCTCGACTGGAGGTTTCCCCCTCAAAGAGGCAAGTGAACATTGCTCTCAGAATCAAAGTGCTCTTTCTGGTGTTATTTTGATATCGTTTCAGTGTTATTGTGGTGTTGTTTTGGTTATATTGTTGTTTATCTGCCATTTCTAGCATTTTATTTTTGTTCTGCATACTTTTTATATTTGGAATATTACAAATGGTATTAGAGCACTTTCCTCAGCAGAAAATTGTGGATTAAATTTATTTCAGGGTAGAGATGTATTCCAGCGTATTTTAGCTACAGAGGTCTGTCGTTACGCGCATAAACTCACAGTTGAGGGATTCATACATGCAAGAAATACAACTGGTTCTTAAGAGAACATTTGTTGGCCACCCTTGTAACCCCTGTTGGTACCCCTTCAAGTGGTAGCGCATCAGAAAACACATGTATATGGATCAACCTAGATTCCTTGAAGCCCTCTTTAGATAAACTGATCGACCGCCTAACTTCTATAGTGTCACCGAGAAAAGCACTTGGGAAGATACTCTCTAGTACCTGGGTAGTCGGGTAGTACAGCTAAGGGCACGGTCTAGCCTCCTTAGTTGGTGCCCTGAGATATTGGGTCGAGTACTATTGTTGGACCCCGCACGTATATCAGAGAGCTATAGCACAGGGAAAACCATTGTCTATAGAACCCTTGATTACCTAACCCTTGGGGACGGAAACAAAACATAAAACATACAAGATCTGTTGCTGCGCAACTGTGTTCGAGTTCCCAAATCACTACAAATTTCTTCCTAGTTAAGCATTTGGGCATTTCATCACTGTAATATTCTTCAGACCAGAGTATAACTCCACAACTGTACAAAAAAAAAAAATCACTGTAGTATTATTTAGATCATACCTATTCCATTGGATTTATCTCTTCGCCCTTATCACATTCATACCTATCATTTTTCAGCAAAATTTTTTACCCCACCCCCCCCTTTTCGATTCCCTTGTCATCATGGCCCATACCCGTAGCCAAGACTTGGAAGCTCACTTCAATACCTTGCAATCTAATTTCACATAGACACAACAAGAAGTGAGACAACTCAGTGACAATATTGCCACCATCAATCAAAATATGCATTCCTCCATCGCCTCATCAATCGCCGAACTCAAAGAAGACCTTAAACAGAACATGACTACCCAACTTGAATCTGTCGTGTCGATGATCTGCACCAAGCTGCATATCCCTGCAAATCCCCCTTTATCTGACCCACCTTTGCATATTGAAGTTGAAACTTCCTCTCATTCCCATAATTCTCAGCCACATCACTTTCAACGTGACCTATGCCTTCCACGAGTGGATGTGACCAAATTTTATGGCTCAGATCCCACTGGTTGGGTAACTCAAATGGAACATTATTTCTCTTTGTACGACATTAGAGATGATTTGGCTAAATTCTATTATGGTTTTCTCCATCTAGATCAAGAATGTTCACAATGGTGGCAATGGAGAAAAGTTGTCTATCAAGTGTATGTTGCTTGGACACACTTTGTGGCAGATCTTTATGAATGTTTTGACACCGACACCAACCATTTAGGCTGTTTGACAAAGTTGAAACAATTTGGAACAGTGGAAGACTTTATAGCTGCTTTTGAGTGACTAAATTTTCGTACCGAGGGCATGTCTGATGCTTTTTTTCGAGAATGTTTTATAAATGGCCTCAAGGATGAGATTTGGGCCCATGTCCTCATGTCTCAGCCTCAGATTTGGGTGGAGGCTACTAAAAGAGCTAAGGAAGCACAACAGTTTGTTTCTTCTCAAAACTGGAAACCCTCCTTTATTCCTCGCACTAAACTAGTAAATCCCACTACTCCTTCTGCTCCACTAAAGATCCAAAAATTGACCAGGGCTGAAATGGTTGAACGCCAACTCAAAGGCCTTTGTTATAATTGTAATTTGTGATGACAAATATTTTCCGGGCCACAAGTGTAAGGAACAAAATCTTTTTATGGCCATTTCAGAGGATATTTCGGAAGAGGATGTTGAAACTCCCCTTGTGTCTGATTCACCTGAACCCACTGACATAACCCCTCCCTCAGACCCTCTCAAAGTAGAACCAATCATTTCCCTAAATGATCTCACTGGCTTCTCTACTCCCCAAACCCTCAAGCTAATTGGTTACATCAAGCATAGGAAGGTCATCATTCTTGTTGATAGTGGAAGCACCCATAATTTTATTCATCACCACATTGCCCAAGAAACTCATTGCTATATCCATGCAGTCAATAATTTCCAAATCGTGATTGCCAATGACAGCTCCATGAAATGTGGAGGGCGTTGTGAAAATGTGTGTCACCAAATTGGTGGCTACCACCTGAAATCTCATATGTTTGCTATCGACATGGGCAGTTGTGACATTGTGTTGGGTACAGACTGGATAAGGACTTTGGGTCCCATTCTCATGGATTTTAAGGAATTAACCATGCAATTCGACCAGGAGGTCCAACAATATAATTTCCAAGGCATCACTGTCAATTCACCTGAGATCATTAGTTCCCATTGCATGAAAAATCTTCTCAGAAAAGGTCATTCTGGCGTTATTTCCAAACTCCATGCCATACAAGAAACTAAGACACCCTTTGTGTTGCAAGACATCCAATCCATCCTCTCTAAACATCAAGTGGTATTTTACACTCCCCAAGGACTCCCTCCTTCCCATGTTGTTCATGATCATTACATTCCCCTTGTACCAGGAAGCCTTCCTCTCAATATCCGTCCCTATCGTCACCCCTTTTCCCAAAAAATTGAAATTGAGAAAATGGTTCAAGAACTTCTTAACGCATGCGTTATCTTCCCTAGTATGAGCCCCTAATCTTCTCATGTGTTCATGGTCCTAAATAAATAAGGTTATTGGTGCATGTGTCCTGACTTCCATGCCCTCAACAAACTCACCATTAGAGAAAAATTTCCCATTCCTGCCATTGATAACCTATTGGATGAATTGAGTGGTGCCCAGTTCTTTACTAAAATTGATCTTCATTCTGGCTACCACCAGATACGTATGAAAGAGGTAGACATTCCTAAGACTGCCTTTATAACTCATGAGGGGGACTATGAGTTTTTGGTCATGCCCTTTGGCTTGTGTAATGCCCCCTCCACCTTCCAAAGCCTCATGAATCATGTCTTTTGTCCTTTTCTCCATCATTTTGTCTTAGTTTTCTTTGATGATATCCTCATCTATAGAAAAACCTGGACATACCATATTGTTCATGTGGATCGAGTTCTCCATCTACTCTCTCAGCACCAACTTTTCC
>JASDQU010103352.1:18170-51920 GCA_032191745.1 Picea mariana | reverse complement strand
CTGATTTCACAAAGACCTTTGTCCTGGAATGTGATGCTTTAGGGCAAGGAATTGGTGTTGTCCTTATGCAAGAGGGTCGGCCTTTGGCCTTTACCAGCAAACAATTGTCTGAACGAAATTTGGGCAAATCAATCTATGAAAATGAAATTTTGGCTATTATGCATGTCTATGATCTATGGTGCCCTTATCTATTGGGGAAACGCTTCCAAATTAAGACAGATCATCAAAGCCTCAAGTATTTTATGGAACAACGCATTTCCTCCCCAGAGCAACAAAAATGGGTGGCTAAGCTCTTTGGATATGATTATGAGATCATTTACAAGAAAGGAAAAGACAATGTGGTTGCGGATGCACTTTCCCGAAAATATGAAGATGAAGGATCCATTTTTTTTCTCTCCTTCATTGTACCAGATTGGCTCCAAGACATTCACCAGGAATGGCTACACAATCCCAAAAGTTCGCATCTGATACAACAATTGCAGTCCAATTCTCCAGTTTTTCCAGGGTACTCTTGGCTCCATGATGAGCTTCGATACAAAGGTCGTTTGTATTTAAGTAAACAGTCAAAACTTAAATCCATGGTACTTTATGAGCTTCATGCTACACCCATAGTTGGGCACTCTGGGTTTACCAAAATCTATGACAGGGTCAAACGTTCTTTTTTCTGGGATGGTATGAAACAAGACGTTCGTATATTTTAGTTGAATGTGATGTGTGCCAACGCAACAAGGGAGAAACAGTCAAATATCCTGGCACACTACAACTGCTTCCGATTCCACCTACTATTTGGAGGGATATCTCTATGGATTTTATTACAGGCTTACCTAAACCGGGAAATAAATCAGTGATCATGGTGGCAGTGGATCGCCTTTCCAAGTATGCTCATTTTTGTGCTCTTCAACACCCATTTACAACATCCACTATGGCTCAACTTTTCATGGATCAGGTCTTCAAGCTTCATGGCATGCCGCATTCTATTGTTTCTTATTGCGACCCAACTTTCACCAGCAATTTTTGGCAAGAACTGTTCAAGCTACAAGGCACCCAATTGCATCTCAACACAACTTATCATCCCTAGACTGATGTTCAAATTGAAGTTGTCAACAAGTGTTTGGAAACGTATTTGAGGTGTTTTGCATCGGAAAATAAAAATCAGTGGGCTCAATGGCCCTAGTTGAATAGTGGTACAACACTTCATACCATACAAATACCCACATGACTCCTTTTGAAGTAGTATATGGACAAAAGGCACCTTCAGTTCAGGCGGTTGACCAAACACTTACAGTTCAAGAGGTTGTTCTTCGTACCCTCAAAGAGAATTTGGTCATGGCCCATAATCGCATGAAGAAGAAAGCAGATCAAGGTTGCTATGAATGTCAATTTGCAAAAGGGGATCAGGTGTTTCTTCGATTGCAACCTTACAAACAAAATTCTCTCAAGGCCGACCATTGTCAGAAGTTGGTGCCCAAATTTTATGGTACTTATACCATTCTCAAGCATGTGGGACAGGTGGCCTATCAGTTAGCTTTGCCTAGTCATTCTAAGCTACATCATGTTTTTCATGTTTCATGCTTAAAGAAGGTTATTGGAACTAAGTGCCAAACTCAAACCAACCTTCCTGAGTTGGATGACGAAGGATCCATTTGACTACAACCACAAGCATTTTTGGACATGTGTGAGCATCGCCTACGTCGGCAAACCATCAAGGAAGTGTTAGTCTGATGGAAGGATACAACTCCAATAGATGCCACTTGGGAACCAACTACCATTCTGCAATAATTTCCACATCTCAAGCCTTGAGGACAAGGTTGTTTTTATGGGGAAGGACATGTTAGGAACCTAACCCCTCACATAGGTAGAACAATATATTCGGATGTAATAAAGGTCAATATTAATAAGGCCTTTCAATAAGGTAGAATAAGTTGAATGTAAGAATACCTAATAGAAGCTTCCACTTCTAGAAGGATCTTCCTCTATATGGTTCTTTTGATAAACATATTTAGTATAAATAGGAGTCGAGGGTATGAGAACCCTAGCTTGGATATTATTGTAATAGAGCTCTGCTCGACTGGAGGTTGCCCCCTCGAAGAGGCAAGTGAACACTTCTCTCAGAATCAAAGTTCTCTTTCTGGTGTTATTCTGATATCATTTCAGTGTTATTGTGGTGTTTTTCTGGTTATATTGTTGTTTATCTACCATTTCTAGCATTTTATTTATGTTCTGCATACTTTTTATATTTGGAATATTACACTTTCTCTCCTTCTTCTTATTTCTCAAATTATCTCTGCAAATGTGTGTATTATTGTTTAGCTAGATCTATTATGTGCAAGTTCAACACATTTACATTGTATCAGAGCCGACGGACTGCTAAGCAAAAGCTACACCAAAATGTTTTGCAGGTACAAAAGATTGAAGACAGTGGAAAGATGGATTTCCAAAAACAATTCATTCTTACACCTTACAAATATTTTGCATGGAAGGAGAAAATAGCCATACATATCTAAACCAGAGGGTTGTATATGTTAACCTTGAGTATAGATACAGAACCGACATCAGCCATAGAAAAATCCAGGTACTTAAATCGCATGGATGAAGCACTCAGATCAATTTGCAGTCTTATTTATCCCAATCTCCTTTTTCACATATCTTCCTGTAAGACTCCCAATGAATCCTGGACCACCTTGGAAGGGCTCTTTGGAAAACAAGATGAGATGAGGGGACACATGCTGGAGGTGGAGCTTCTCAAAATGGATCCAAAAAGCTTCTACAATATCCAAGATTTCTTTACAAAATTCAAGGATTTATTGTCGCAACTCAAAGCTTGCGGGGTTGATAAATCAAAGGAGGAGAAACAAATGGTTCACCATTCTCTCCAAGCTTGGTCCTGAATTCTCTATCTTCGTATCCACATTCCATACTGTTAGATTCACCTTTGGATCCACCTAGAAGATGCCTTCTCTTGAGGACTTTATCGAATCCCTGACACAAGAGAAAACCAAGCTCATCAAAATGGGCACAATCAAATGCCCAAGGGAACATGCACTCACTTTGCATGATGATAGCCACAAATATCATAAATCTAAATATAAAGATAAATAGAAAGCTCATGCACATCCAAATAAGGAAGGTTACACAAAACCTTTTATCGATGCCTCCGAATCCAAAGGAGAAAAGGGAAGAAAAGGGGAGAAATGCACGTATTGTCACAAAGGATTCCATTCGAAATCTGCATGCTTGCAAAAACAAATAGATCTGATGTCTCAAATACTTCAACAAAGCAACCTTGGAGATCGCATCCCCAAGGGTGCCAAGAAGAAGAAGCCAGAAGATCCGAATTCCAAGAAAGGAAATTCTAGCCATGCCTTGATTGACATCAACTCCTCTCCCGATGCTTGGATCGTAGATTTGGGAACATCACATCACATGGTTGCCTCAAAAGCAGTATATTCTTCTCTAGATTCATGCAAAGGTTACTTCACACACACCTAGGATTTATTTTTCCTAAGGTTTTTCCTTTTTTATTAGTCATAATTAGTCATTATCCAGTCTCCTATATTTTAGGGGAGAATATTCCATCTGGAGAATATTCTCTTTCAGTTAACAGTTCAGTTTGACTAGTTGAGTTGAGTTTAGATGTTGCATTGGTTTTGTCACCATGCAACATTGGGATCATCACCATGCTAATTCAACCTTGCCTTGGTATCATCACCAGACTGGCGCATTACCCTTGATTCCGTGAGTTAACTCCTCACTACTCTCTGTTGAGTCAGTTAACTAAAGACTATTTGACTAGTTAACTCAAGAAGGTGGCAGTTCACTCCCGTAACTGCCTAATAGACTAGACTAGGTGGCAGTTCACTCTCGTAACTGCTGGTGTGTGTCCAGATCACTCTAGACCACCATTATGGTGCATTGGTTCTCCTCCAATGTGCACTCATTGAGTTACACAGAGTATATCATGTGTAAATTATTCATTATTCAGAACGGTTAATGAGAATTCTTTCATTCTTTCTCTCCTTCTTCTTTTCCAAATTCTCTCTGCAAATGTGTGTAATATTGTTTAGCTAGATCTATTATGTGCAGGTTCAACACATTTACAAATCTTGTGCTAGATACATGGGATCATCCAAAACCATAACCCCTAGGCTGGGTAAGAAAAGATGTGGAATTGAAAGTGAACAAGCAATGAAAATTCAAGTTTTCCATCAACCATAACTTTGTCGATGAAGTGATTTCATATGTGGTTCCATTATGTATGTGGAGTCATCTTGAGAATCCCATACCTGTACGTGAGAGATTCCATCTTCAAGAGAAGATAAAACTAGTATAGTCTAGTCAAATATTGAAAGGCATATGCCATAAAAATGCACAAGGACAAAGATAAAATCCCTTTGATCGGTTCTTACAAAGCCAGAAGAATCATGGAAAATACTAAGAAGTTTGTCTTGTTGTCTTTTAGAGAAGGAAAGTAGAAAGGAGAAGGAAACAAGTTAGAGATGAAGAAACTGTTGGAAGTGTTAGCATTGAGACTCACCCTCAGACTGCCAGAGGATAAGCCCAGTACCCATACAAATGTAAATGGATTAAAATGGTTTGAAAAGGTGGATCAACAAGATGAGAAAGAAAGGGAGAGGGCAACAAAAATTCCGCAGAGGCATTCCATTGAGCATGGAGTCATAACATTATACATATCAAAGGAAATCAAACTGTATATCAGACAAAGAGATATATAATGATGATTAGAAGCATGGTGAATATGACAAAATGAAGAACATACATTAGACAGAGATCCTTTCTGCAATAGATAAATATGTTCTTAAACAATGAACAATGATTTAATGGGAAAGCTACAACAAATCCTTTGTCATTCATGAATCCATCAATCAATGGCAGCTATGATCCTCAAAACCTGCAATATGTTCAAGCAATAAGATAACAAATAAGTGGGAAAAATATAAGACAATTTGATAATAGCTCTCATGAATCTTAAATGGCAGAAAATGTCATTACAAACAAGCCCTCAAGCTTACAAATGAGCAACTAAAACTGCTCCTACTCTCTCTTGCCTCTCTTGGCTCATGAATCCAACCCCAATATACTCTTGTACAATGAATATATAGCAATATAGGTCTTATCTAGCTCACCAATTCGAACTCCAACCCCTTTCCCAAAATAGAAACAATTACAAACAAAGAATGACATGTCTTAACTAATTTCTTGCTTTTCAGGAGGAAAAATTTTGAAAAATAGGCTTCAGAGTGAAACTTGTAATTATCAAAATATAACAGTTGTGTAAAATATGAGAATGTTTTTTGTATATAAGCTCTTTCTAAATAAAAACCTCTCTCGTTTTTTTAAAATTCATATCCATCTGGCCAGAATATGTGTCGCAAAAACATGTCTGAAACGGGAAATCATGAAAATTGAAAACATAGGGCTCAAAGCTTCTTTCGAATCTCCCAATCCGTGACACCTGTGCAAAAAATGAAAGAGGTTAATGTTCATAGGTCAATGCTTGACAATAACCTCCTTTGTATTTTTAAAATTCATCCTGGTTCACCTAGAAATTCTCCTGGAAGTCAGCTAGTCAAAATACCAATTCAACACTCTTAGAATAGAGTTTTTGCAGCACCTTCCATAGAGTTTGTCTAAATTCGCAGTGCTTGAGCCATTTTGCAGTGCCAAATTAAAATCAAGTAGCCAAACCCTTCTTAACCTCCAATCAAGACAAAAAATCTCATGGAGTACGTGATGGCTATGAGGTTGATGCTGGTAATTTTGAATTTGCACCACGATGCTTCATCCAAATTTATGAAGGAACGCAAAAGAATACACAAATAACCATAAATACAAAGATGCAGTGGGAATAACACTTCATTTCATTAATATCAAAGAACTAAAATTTGTTTATAGACAGAATGGAAATAAACTAGCTAGGGCGCTCGTAGCTTATCTATGAGAAGAGATGTGGCGGTTATAGGCCTATGAACTCTCCGTTACAATGAGGCTCGAAGGCCTATATATTATTGAGAAACAATGGAAAGCCCTAAACATTCAAAAACCTAACCCTAGGAGATGAAACGCCAGAATATGGGCCCCGTCGGGGGTAAATTGGTACATCAATTTCCCTGGGTCGTAACTTTGGCATACTATCTCAATTTTACGCACATGATACATCGTTAGAAAGATCTATTCGAGGACTTCAACGATTGACAACTAATAACAAGTGTATAATGGACTCATATTCGTCGGAGGTTTGATGCCCAAAAAACATCGTTTAGGGCCTCAAAATGGCTCCGGAAGTTCAGGACCCGAAAAAACTACCAAAAATAGTTAATTGTTCTATAATTAAGGAAACTGAAAAAGTGAAAGAAACAATGGTGGGGGTCCAAGTGGAATAGGCAGGTGGCCACCAATATCCACATGGATCAATGCTTGCAACCTATCCAACTGACAACCCTCTTCCTTAACTAGTTCGCAACGCTAGTTTGCAGTGCTAACTCAACTATGACTTTCATACTCCGAGAAAGATGTTAGTTGATGGTATGAAATAATAGCAGGAGATATGGCTAAATTTAGGCTCTAAAAACCATAAATACTCCTTTACATGATCAATTTTATGTGATAACATCTGGCTCCATAGGGGATGGAGACCTCCCCGTGAGGCTCCAATAACCTATTAGTTCCAGTTGCCTTATCCATTCCATCTCTGTATACTGTATTTCTAAAAACATCTTTGCCCATTATGAAAAATAAAAACATTGTCATAAGCTGCAAACTGAACTCACACTATAGACAAATTCAAACTAAAAATCACATGTTCATGGAGTGAGCTTATTTATGTACATCAACCTACACTAATATATCTAGCTGAGCTTCTTTGCTTAATCTTCCAATCCAACCATGTGAGTATCGAACCGATTAAAATAAATCCTTCCATGCAATGGTTCAAAATAATTTTCAAGTGATATGAAGCTTGCAACAAGAGGTTAGTAAGCAATGGGTACTTACAACTATGATCCGAAATCATACCAACAACTGGATCATTAGAAACCTTTGAAAAGTATAACTCTACGTAAAAATCCATAGGACCATGAAACTTATGAAAAGTCATTTCTAGTTGGTTAAGAAAATCATCGTGCTCCTCTGTGAAGGATGATTCATCAATAAAATGATGGTCGTCATATACTTTAAAACTACTCATATGTTGTTTGATGTTTGTTGCAAGTGCAGGTATAGAAATGATAGACATTTCCTCGTTGATCTGTGGAGTTTTCTGCTCATCAATAGGTGATAAAGAGAATTCCAATTGTTGCTGCAATTCTTCCCTATCTTCTTCATTATCATATATTGGTTGGCTGCTAATAATATTTGTATGTGCTTTAGTAAATATATGCTCTTTATCATTTGAATACTCAAAGGAAACAATTTGATTTTCATGACAACTTAAAACAGTAGATACATTTGATACAATGTCAAAAGTATCTACATCTTGGCTATCACTTTGAACATCATCAACCTCTTGATCATAATTAAAAGTGTCTTCTACTACAACATACTCTTTAAGACTATTTGGTCCTTTACTCAGCAAATTGAATTCATAACAACATTCTTGATAAAAGAAATCATTTGCAAATTTCTCTTTGAAAAACAAATGAAATGCAGCATGAAAATGTCTTAGTGAAGTAATACAAGCAACCAGGAGTGATCTACACCAATCATGAGTTGCTCCATCTAAAGAGTATGTAAACAATTTGATGAGGACATCTCCATGTATAATTTTCAGCTTAAGAATGCACTCATGAAAGTATAATAAAAACTCAGCTGGTACTTCCCAATCCTCTCCTATAAACCTAGGAAGGCAACCTTCTCATTCATCTCTACTAGACAATAGATTTGGAAAACTGACTATCTTTGAAAAATCACAAAAAGCATACCTCTGAGCTAGGATCTTGTCCATTTCAAAAAAATGGATTCTCCAATAGATATGCGAACAATGGAGTCGCCATGGTGAAAGATAAGCAGTCTAAAAGTGTCTAGCTTCAGCTCACCATCCAAAGATAGATCTAATAATCACAGTTCACCGAGGGAATGTGTCTTCATTGTCATCCTCAACAATGGTACCAAAAATGTTAGCATTGAGAGTCACCCTCAGACTGCCATAGGATAAGCCCAGTACCCATCAAAATGTAAATGGATTAAAATGGTTTGAAAAGGTGGATCAAGAAGATGAGAAAGAAAGGGAGAGGGCAACAAAAAGTCTAAAGAGAAATTCCATTGGGCATGGAGTCATAACATCCTACAGATCAAAGGAAATCAAACTGTATATCAGACAAAGAGATATATAATTATGAGTAGAAGCATGATGAATATGACAAAAGGAAGAACATCCATTATACAGAGATCCTTTTAGCAATAGATAAATATTTTCTTAAACAATGAACAATGATTTAATGGGCAAGCTACAACAGATCCTTTGTTGTTCATGAATCCATCAATCAATGGCAGATATGATCCTCAAAACTTGTAATATGTTCAAGCAAGAAGATAACAAAGAAGTGGGAAAACAAAGAAGACAATCTGATAACAATTCTCATGAATCTTTAATGGCAGAAAATGTCATTACAAACAGGCCCTCAGGCTTACAAATAAGCAACTAAAACTGCCCCTAGTCTCTCTAGCCTCTCTTGGATCATGAATCCAACCCCAATATACTCTTTACAATGAATATATAGCAATATAGTTCCTAGAAAACTCACCAATTCTAACTCCAACCCCTTTCCCAAAATAGAAACAATTACAAACAGAGAATGACATGTTTTAACTAATTTCCTGCTTTTCAGGAGGCGAAATTCTGAAAAATAGGCTTAAGAGTGACACTTGTAATTCTCAAACTATAATATCTGTGTAAAATATGAGAATGGTTTTTGTATATAAGCTCATTCTCAATAAAAAAACTCTCTCGGTTTTTTGAAATTCATCTCCAGTTGGCCGGAATACATGTCGCAAAAACATGTCTCAAATAGGAAATCATGAAAACTAAAAACATAGGGCTCAAATATTCTTTCGAATCTCCCAATCCATGACATATGTGTAAAACATGAAAGACATTAATGTTCATGGGTTCGTTCTTGACAATAACCTCCTTTGGATTTTCAAAATTCATCTTGGTTCACCCGAAAATGCTTCTGGAAGTCAGCTGGTAAAAAATACCAGTTCAACAGTCTTAGAACAGAGTTTCCACAACACATTCCATAGCGCATTTCGTAGCGCATGTCTAAATTCACAGCGCCTGAGCCAGTTCTTAGTAACAAAGTAAAATCAAGTAGACAAACCCTTCCTGACCTCTAATCAAGACAAAAAAATCTCATGGAGTACCTGATGTCTATGAGGTTGATGCTGGTAATTTTGAATTTGCGCTAGGATGCTTGCAACCTATCCAATCGACAACCCTCTTCCTTAACTAGTTCAAAGCACCAACTCAACTATAGATTGCATACTCCAAGGAGGATGTTATTTGATGGTATGACACAATAGCAGGAAATATGGATAAATGTAGGCTCTAAAAACCATAAATCCTTCTTTACACGATCAATCTTATGTGTTAATAGGAAGGCTGTAGTGGTAAGCACCATCAACAACTACAACAAATGATTGAATCCTATAAGGATTTTTTTCAATAGCTTCGGAGACTGCCACCCAAGTGAGAGGTTGAGCATGAGATTCAATTGTTGTTGGATTCACCATTACCTAACATTGGGCTATATAGGCAGTCCATCATTGAAGCAGATAAATTGAAGAAACAATTGTTGGAGTAGGGAGTTATTTGATCCCATGGGGTCTGAACTTAGTGAACCTATGACATAGAACGTACATTCATGGTGTGTTAAATAATACCTATAATTTCACTAGATATTAATAAATACCTCCCAAAATCCTTTTGTTGAAACCCCCTCCCAATATTACATCTTTCCAATAAAAAAGCCCTATTTTTATTAGATATCCACTATTTTTACCAAACATCCATTTGTATACCTCTCAATACCTATAAACCCCCCTACCCTACATACCATCCCCCCAATACCTACAATACATTGAATCTATTTTTCACAATTTCAAACCCCCTTTATGAATGAACATGATAAGATATTGGTCAAGAAGGTGAAGCCCTTGTTCCATATCCAATATCTCCCCATCTGGTTCACCCATCATCATGGTGCCAAAGAAGGATGAAAGATGGAGAATGTGCATTGAATATCATGCCCTAAAAAATATTTCCATCAAGAATAGATATCATTTACCAAGGATTGATGACTTTTGGATTAGATGCAACAAGCTAAATTCTTCACCAAGTTTGACCTCAAATCAGGTTACCATCAAGTGAGGATCAAAGTGGAGACATGTGGAAGACAACATTCAAAAACTAGACAAGGTTTGTATGAGTGGTTAGTGATGCCTTTTAGTTTATGTAATGAACTTGAAAATTTCACGAGACTAGTGAATGATGTGTTACGCCCTTTCATTGACTCAGTTGTAAAAGTATATCTCAATGATATACTAATCTTCAGTAATAAGTGACAAGAGATATTCTCACATGTGATGCAGGTACTAGAGACCTTAAGAAGAATAAGTTAATTTCCAATTCATACAAATGTGAGTTTAGGAAGACATCCTTGATATATTGTGGATATAGATTAGTGGAGGAGAGATGATATTAGATCTGGAGAATACTTCATATCCCAATGGCCTATTCCCACTAGGTGACAGAGGTGAGGATTTTCATGGGAGTAGACCAGTACTTGAGAAAGTTCATTGTAAACATCTCCATAGTAGTAATTCCATTGCATCCATTGATCACCATAGGAAATAGATTTCATCGGGGTAAGCCAAAATAAATAGCATTTGAAGACTTGAATAAAAATAGTAGTGATACTCTAGTATTAGCCATACAAATTTTCAATGACCTTTTGAGATAGAGACAAATACCAGTTGGTATGCATTAGGATTGAGTATTTATGCAAGGAGAAAGGCTTGTGTGTTAGGATTCAGAGTTGTTTCATGGAGAAATACCTAAATACCCCATGTATGATGAGGATCTCTTTGTAATTGTGCAAACAAAGAAGAAGTGGAAACATTATCTCCTAGAAAAAGAGACCATCATACACACATATCATCATCCCCTTCAATACCTGCAAATCCAAACAAATGTGAAAAAGGTGAGGCATTACAATTAGCTGGAATTCTTACAAAAAAATTCACCTATTGATCAAGTAAAATAAAGGAGCCATGATTAAGATAGAAGACATGCTCTCTTGACCACCACTCAACAAGATTGTAGTAGTTGGAGTGATAATGAATCTTGAGCCTTTCACTCATGAAATTTTGAGTGAAGACTATGAGGGAGATAAATATTTCAGAGTATTATACAAGAAGCTAAAGGAGATATTGGTCGCTATGATGGAAGGGAATGAATATCACCTCTAAGACGTGATTCTAGACAAGTTGGACAAATTGTGCATACCCCAGGATAAAAGAATTCAATTTATGAGAGAAATGCACACTCCTAGAGTTGCTAGGAAATTTGGTGTGAAGAAGAAATGTGGAAAATTTGCAACGGTGTGTGTATTGGCAAAAGATAAATGACAAGGTGGAAAATTTTGTTATAGGTTGTGTTCTTTGTAGTACTAGCAAGCCAAGCATCTAGAAACATGGATTACACATGCCATTTCTAGTACCAAGGAGGCCTTATGAGAGAATCTCCATGGAATTCATTGGAGGTTTTCTTATGAATCATAGAGGCCATGACTACTTGTTTGTTCTGGTGGACCACTTCAGCAAATTGTGTGTGTTTATTCCATGTAAGAAGACAATATTTGGATGTGAGGCAACTGAAATATTCTTCAACCATGTTTGGGTACATTTTGGATTTCCAAGCTCCATCACATCTAATTGAGATATTAGGTTCTTGGGAATATTTTGGATGATTATTTGGGAGAGAATGGATACCAAGATGAGGTATTCCACTGCATTCCATCCCCATACTAATGAACACACTGAGGTCTACAACTGAACGTTGGTGTTAGTCTCTAATTTTGCCTTGATTTAGTGAGAAACCCTAATCCTAAACCCCCTTCCTACCTGCAATTCATTATCTGCTTTCATTTGATTTTAATCATTGTTTTCAGCTTGTTATGGTTCACATTTTAGTTCTTTGGATAATTTCTTTAAGTTTGGAGTTTTAAGACATGGTTTTGAATTATGTGTCACTTCATATGCCTGTTTGAACTTTACAAATTCAAATTATGCTAAGTCATTAATAGCGTTACTAGAATAACATTATTCCCGTAGCACAAAATAATCATGTCTTAATATGCGCCCGCCACCTAGATTTTGTTATGATTACACAGATCGTGGACTAAGAATTCGCATGTGTCCCACGATGGCTCTCGAATCATTTTATGATTCAAACCGTTACATGATTGAATTGCTCTGTACCTGCAAAAGAATCATTTCAAATTGTTCAATTCTCAAAGATCATTATCTAAACCCGCCACTTGTCATTTTGATTGTGTTGAATTATAAGCGCAGGTATTTTTCTCAGAAGAATTGTAATATGTTAACAGTTGAAGTCTGTAAATTCAGAATCCGATCAATGCCTGTTGTAGCATCATGTTTCATGGCGCCTAAGAGAAGCGGGTAAGTGGTCAGATTGGAACCTGAGGGTGTCGAGCTTCTTGAGGCATATCCGCAGATGGCACGGAGATTTAGAGATGTTGGTTGGTTTGAATTCCTCACTACCTTCCAAGGTCATGACGAACAGGTCTCTTTGGCATTTGCACAAAACCTCAATGGTTACGAAATGGAGATCGAGAAATTGCTAATGCTGGTGACAGAAGAAACAATTGACGAGGCTTGCAGGTTGGTGGTCAGAGGAGAACGATGGTGGAAGAAAGAGCATGTAGTTACAGAATTCGCCAATCAATTTTTGTTGCTAGACAAACAAAACTAGGATTGGAGAAAAGGAATCCCTTGCAGTTGGATCAAACAAGAATGGCACACTTCTATGATCGTTATCCACATGTATATCATCTGCGAAGGCAGATTCTCATTGATTTATATCTATCACATTAGGTTATTAATGAATCTAAATGGTGATTATCCTTTAAATTTGCCTTATTTTCTCCTCAAAAGCCTAGAAAAAACATCAAAAAGAGTGCAATCCCACTCCTCCAATGCAAAGAGTATCTTGTTTCATCAGGTTTTAATTAAAACTCTAGTCGTGTCTGCCCTAAGAGAAATACAAAAACCCTGGAGTTGGCTCATGCAATCCCTAAATCCTGACCCACAGTCTAGCAAACAGAAGAAAGGAAAAAGGAAAAGGGATGTTACACAGGAGCCAAGCATTCCAGTTGATCAAACCCCTGTTAAAGAAGAATTGTTTGCCATCAGGGTAACGAGGACCAACAGAGGTAAGAGACCCAAATGGGAAACAAAAAATGAAATTCTTCCTGAGGCAGATTTAAAAACAGAAGAAGACTCTGATGAAGATTACAATGTTACACTCTCAGCCAAGCATAAAGCATCAGCAACCAGTAAGAAGAATGTTGTAGTTAAAAGGAAAAAGAAGAAATGTGTGTCTGTGCCTCAAGACCCTAGGAGGAACTCTACAAGAGTCACCAACAAGTACAGGCTAAGGCCTAAAGCCATGTTCGATTCCTCAATCAAAAGAGAAGATGTCATAGTGATAGAAGACCATTCTGAAGATGCTAAAGAAGATATCAAATGAAAGACATGAAAGTCCCCAGTATATAAAGAACCAGTAAAAGAAGGTAAAAAAATTGTTCTATTCTCTACAGGACCTGTAACAAGAGCTGCTACCAAATTGTCAAGAGCTAAAGCATCTGCCAAAGGTATAAGTAGGGTTCCTAAAACTAAAGAAAGTAATATTGTAGATTCATACCATATATGAGACATGCCTGAAGCCATGGAATTACCCAGTTCAGATGAAGAGAACGACTCAGGATTGGTTTCTAAGTACCAAATTAAGATGAAAGAACCTCAGGTTGCCATAGATTTGAATGAGCCTGCACTTGCCGAAGAGTTCCCCGAGTTCAGGGTTAAAGTCAGAACTGATAAAGAAAAGATCAGAGAGCTCCAGAAGATAGTGGAACAGTTGAATAAAGAGAAGGCTCATGTAGAGAAATGGAGTGCTAAGCAACAAGAAAAGATGAACACAACAGAAAAAAGAAAAAACAGAAATCAAATACAGGAAATACTTTGTTTTTCCTATTTTAGTCCTTATATTCAAAAGAAGTTTCTGAAACTATGGAGATGAATTTGTTAATACCAAAAGAGGTTTTTGTTGTAAACATGCCCCTTCACAAAAACCTCTCTTGGTTTTTACAAAACTATCACATTTTAAGAGATTCAGATATATCTTTGATGCCTAATTTTTTGATAAAGCTACAGGAAATACCCTGTTTTTTTTTTTACATGTTTTAGTATTTTTTTTCAAGAAAGGTTGCAGAACAGATAGAGGGGAATTTTTTGAAACCAAAAGAGTTTTTTGTTGGAAATATTCCCCTTCACAAAAACCTCTTTGGGTTTTTACAAATCCATCACATTTTAAGATATTTTAATTGATCTTTGAGGCCTATTTTTTTACGATTTCATAATAAATAATTTCCTGTTTTAGTCAATAATTTTGGGAGAGGTTGCAGAACAGATGGTGATGAATTTTTGGAAACCAAAAGAGGTTTTTGTTGGGAACGAGTCCCTTCCAAAAAAAATCTCTCAGTGTTTACACAGCTATCACCGTTTGAGAGATACAAAGATAATTTTGGACCCTATTTTTCAGGAATTTGCCAGATTTATTTTCCTGAAAAATCTCATGGACAACGGTTGACAAGCCACCTCATCAATTTGAATTGGAGATCAGATTGGATATTCTCCTTTATTATTTGAAACAAGAAACTAAATATAGATGAGGAGGTTTTCAGATCCATTTCTTTTGGATCTTGATAATTATGTATTGTTTCTATATAAACTCTGTAGAAGGAGAAGTTAGGGGTTGAAAAATTGGAGATCCAGAGGATTTTTTTGTGAAACTCCTTGTAAAGGCATTTATGTTCTATTTGACACTTAATAGCAAAGGAATATGGATGGTTAGACACTCTTTTCTAATCTGTTTTTCTTTCTTCATGCTTGAATTCATTATTCAGACTGCAATGCATTTGTTTCTTGATTGTTAATTAATACAATAAAGAATTTGTTGTGGGAATTAATTTCAAGTTTTGATTTCAAGCTGATGTTCTTATTTCTTTTGATATTCTAAGGCAAGAATTTATGTGAAGTTAACAAATTGAAGGCTTCATCTTCTCTTTTTCTTATTGTTTTAATCCATCTACGTGTCTACCTTTTATTCAGTCAATGGGATATGCTATGTTCTGATCTTGATTTTCATGTTATGTTATAACCTTGAGCCAGTTTTCAACCACCTTATTCAAAAAACCAATTTATAAAAACCTTATAAACACTTTGCAATAAACCGATGATGCCCTAGATTTCCCTCTCACAGTCAAGTGCAACTTTAGGGACTAACATCTTTTGGCGCATTTGCTGGGGACAGAGACACGAAGTATTTATCCCTGGGAGAACGACAACGATCAGATCCGCTTCTTGATGGTGAACAAGAAGGGGACAGATACATGATTGCAGATCTTTCACCATGGAGATTCCATTGTCTAAAGATTAATAGGTGACTCCACTGGATCCAAGCATGGAAGCCATTTTGGCTCAAAGGATTGATTTTTATGATTTTTTAGATGTCATTGGTTTTCCAAACCCAATTCCTAGCAGAGTTGAATGGGAAGCTACCCTTCCTACATTTAAAGGCGGAGATTAGGAGGTTTCAGTTGAGCATCTGCTAGATTTTCATGAGTTTATTCATGAACGTTAGATTGTGCATGAGGATGTCAAGATCAAGCTTTTCAGATACTCATTGAAGGGAGCAGCCCTTGACTGGTGCAGATCTCTTCCAGCTTCAAGTATTAACTCATTGGCAAGTTTTCATAATGCTTTCAACATATTTTGTAAAGAAGATTTTTCAGCTGAAAGTCTTTTTGAAAATTGTTGTGATGAATTTGATAAGCATATTCAGCAGAAAGAAAATGTTTCTTTTCATCGCAAAAATGAAAATCATGTTGTTGAGGAAGATTTTCCAAATCTAATTGATAATAGGAAAGATGACTACATAGTTGTGAATGCATTAGATTTTGTTTATGATGCACCTGTTGTCTTAGATTTGAATGAAAAAATAGTTGAAGAAGAGGTCTTTCCTCAACTCCTTCAAGTGGATTCCTATGATATGTTGTTACATGTGATTAAGGAGGAAAATCAAGAGGCTGCTCATCAAGAACAAATATATGAGACATCATATGGCAATGTTAGATTTGATCAACAGGTTTATGAGAACATGCTGCCCATTTGTCATGTACATTCAGAACCAATATATGGAAGTATCGAGCAGCAAGCAGAGGTAACCATTTTTAGTTATCAATGAACTTATTTTAATGATCCGATATCCATTTATGTGGATTTATGTTTCTCAGAAGATTCCATCCTTGCTATTTTTGTAATTAAATCAGATGAGGGTTGTCGGTATGTATTACAAATTAAAATTATGTTACACATAAAGAATTCTTCTCTGATATCTGTGTTGAAAGATATTTGGTAAATGGTTTGATGTTATCATGGATTCATTGGAAGCATGATGTCACATCATGAGCCAGTTTTTATTGGTTAGAAGTAGGAATAGATAGAAGAATACGCTCGCCATCAAGTATGAGATTCTTTTGAATCTGTTGGTTTGCAACATAAAATTTGGTTTCAGTTTTGAAATAAAGACTCCATGCCCAATGCATATAAAGCACTATTGATAGGGGTAGTTTTAGCTTCAAATGAGGAGCAGAGTTGCAGAAGTTTAGGCTAGATTTGAATGATGTTGACTGACTCCATATCCCAATGGACTAGGCACAACACAGAAGAATGTGAATGTTTGCAGAGACAAAAGTTTGCAGGTTGCGTTGCATGGATGCATAGAGGAAAAGGCACAGTGGTCTGCTTGTTCTTGATACCTCACGGGGAGAGCATCATCCCCTAGAAGGAGCCAGTGTTAGTCTCTAATTTTGTCTTGATTTAGTGAGAAACCCTAATCCTAAACCCTTCCTACCTGCACTTCATTATCTCCTTTCATTTGATTTTAATCATTGTTTTCACTTGTTATGGTTCACATTTTAGTTCTTTGGAGAATTTCTTTAAGTTTGGAGTTTTAAGACATGGTTTTGAATCATGTGTCACTTCATATGCTTGTTTGAACTTTACAAATTCAAATTATGCTAAGTCATTAATAGCGCTACTGGAATAACATTATTCCCATAGCGCAAATATAATCATGCCTTAATATGCGCCTGCCACCCATATTTCGTTATGATTACACAGATCGTGGACTAAGAGTTCGCATGTGTCCCACGATGGCTCTCGAATCATTTTATGATTCAAACTGTTACATGATCGAATTGCTCTGTACCTGCAAAGGAATCATTTCAAATTATTCAATTCCCAAAGATCATTATCTAAAACCGCCACTTGTCATTCTGATTGTGTTGAATTATAAGCGCAAGTATTTTTCTCAGAAGAACCGTTATATGTTAACAGTTGAAGTTTGTAAATTCAGAATCCGATCAGTGCTTGTTGTAGCATCGTGTTTCATGGCGCCTAAGAGAAGTGGGTAACTGGTCAGATTGGAACCTGAGGGCGTCGAGCTTCTTGAGGCATATCCGCAGATGGCGCAGAGATTTAGAGATGTTGGTTGGTTTGAATTCCTCACTACCTTCCAAGGTCACGATGAACAGGTCTCTTTGGCGTTTGCAAAAAACTTCGATGGTTACGAAGTGGAGATCGGGAAATTGCTAATGCTGGTGACATAACAAACAATTGCCAAGGCTTGCAGGTTGGTGGTCGGAGGAGAACGATGGTGGAAGAAAGAGCATGTAGTTACAGAATTCGCCAATCCGTTTTTGTTGCCAGACAAACAAAACTGGGATTGGAGAAAAGGAATCCCTTGCAGTGGGATCAGACAGGAATGGCACACTTCTCTGATCGTTATCCACAGGTATATCACCTGCAAAGGTAGATTCTCATTGATTTATATCTATCACATTAGGTTATTAATGCATCTAAATGGTGATTATCCTTTAAATTTGCCTTATTTTCTCCTCAAAAGCCTGGCAAAAATGTCAAAAAGAGTGCAGTCACACTCCTCCAATACAAAGAGTATCTTGTTTCATCAGGTTCTAATTAAGACTCTAGTCGTGTTTGCCCTAAGAGAAATACAAAAACCTTGGAGCTAGCTCTTGCAATCCCTAAATCCTGACCCACAGTCCAGGAAACAGAAGAAAGGAAAAAGGAAAAGGGATGTTACATAGGAGCCAAGCATTCCAGTTGATGAAACCCCTGTTAAAGAAGAATTGTCTGCCATCAGGGTAACGAGGACCAATAGAGGTAAGAGACCCAAATGGGAAACAAAAAATGAAATTCTTCCTGAGGCAGATTTAAAAACAGAAGAAGACTCTGATGAAGATTATAATGTTACACTCTCATCCAAGCATAAAGCATCAACAACCAGTAAGAAGAATGTTGCAGTTAAAAGGAAAAAGAATAAATGTGTGCCTGTGCCTCAAGACCCTAGGAGGAACTCTACAAGAGTCACAACAAGTACAGGCTAAGGCCCAAAGCCATTTTCGATTCCTCAATCAAAAGAGAAGATGTCATAGTGATAGAAGACCATTCTGAAGATGCTAAAGAAGATATCAAATGAAAGACAGGAAAGTCCCCAGTACATAAAGAACCAGTAAAAGAAGGTAATAAAATTGTTCTATTCTCTACAGGACCTATAACAAGAGCTGCTACTAAATTATCAAGAGCTAAAGCATCTTCCAAAGGTATAAGTAGGGTTCCTGGAAATAAAGAAAGTAATCTTGTAGATTTAGACCATATATCACACATGCCTAAATCCATGGACTCATCCAGCTCAGATGAAGGGTATGACTCAGGATTGGTTTCTAAGTACCAAATTAAGATGAAAGAACCTCAGGTTGCCATAGATTTGAATGAGCCTGCACTTGTTGAAGAGTTCCCGAGTTCAGGGATAAAGTCAGAACTGATAAAGAAAAGATCAGAGAGCTCCAAAAGAAAGTGGAAAATTTGAAGAAAGAGAAGGCTCATGTAGAGAAATGGAGTGCTAAGCAGCAAGAAAAGATGAACACAACAGAAAAAGAAAAAACAGAAATCAAATACAGGAAATACTATGTTTTTCCTGTTTTAGTCCTTATATTCAAAAGAAGTTTCTGAAACTATGAAGATGAATTTGTTAAAACCAAAAGAGTTTTTTGTTGGAAACATGCCCCTTCACAAAAAACCTCTCTTGGTTTTTACACAGCTATCACATTTTAAGAGATTCAGATATATCTTTGAGGCCTAATTTTCTGATAAAGCTACAGGAAATACTCTGTTTTGTTTACCTGTTTTAGTCATTTTCTTCAAGAAATGTTGCAGAATAGCTGGAGAGGAATTTGTTGAAACCAAAAGAGGTTTTTGTTGGAAACATTCCCCTTCACAAAAACATCTATGGGGTTTTACACATCCATCACATTTTAAGAGATTTGAATTGATCTTTGAGGCCTATTTTTCTGCGATTTCATAATAAATAATTTCTTGTTTTAGTCAATAATTTTGGGAGAGGTTGCAGAACAGATGGTGATGAATTTTTGGAAACCAAAAGAGGTTTTTTTTGGGAACGAGTCCCTTCCCAAAATCTCTCTCGGTTTTTACACAGTTATCACTGTTTGAGAGATACAAAGAGATTGTTGGACCCTATTTTTCAGGAATTTGCCAGATTTATTTTCCTGAAAAAATCTCATGGACAACAGTTGACTAACCACCTCATCAATTCGAATTGGAGATAAGATTGGACCTTCTCCTTGATTATTTGAAACGAGAAACTAAATATAGATGAGGAGGTTTTCAAATCCATTTCTTTTGGATCTTGATAATTATGTAATTTTCTATATAAACTCTGTAGAAGGAGAAGTTAGAGGTCGAAAAATTGGAGATTTAGAGGACTTTTTTGTGAAACTCCTTGTAAAGGCATTTATGTTCTATTTGACACTTAATAACAACGGAATATGGATGGTTAGACACTCTATTATACTCTGTTTTTCTTTCTTCATGCTTGAATTCATTATTCAGACTGCAATGCATTTGTTTCTTGATTGTTAATTAATACAGTAAAGAATTTGCTGTGGGAATTAATTTCAAGTTTTGATTTCAAGCTGATGTTCTTGTTTCTTTTGATATTCTAAGGCAAGAATTTATGTGAAGTTCACAAATTGAAGGCTTCGTCTTCTCTTTTTCCTCTTGGTTTAATCCATCTATGTGTCTACCTTTTATTCGGTCAATGGGATATGCTATGTTTTGATCTTGATTTTCATGTTATGTTATAACCTTTAGCCAATTTTCAACCACCTTATTCAAAAAACCAAATTATAAAAACCTTCTAAACACTTTGCAATAAACCAATGATGCCCTAGCTTGCCCTCTCACAGTCAAGTGCAACTTTAAGGACTAACATCTTTTGGCGTCATTGTTGGGGATGGAGACACGAAGTATTTATCTTTGGGAGAATGACAACGATCAGATCTGCTTCTTGTTGGTGAACAGGAAGGGGACAAATACATGACTGCAGATCTTTCACCATGGCGACTCCACTGTCTAAAGATTAATAGGCGACTCCACTGGATCCAAGCATGGAAGCCATTTTGGCTCAAAGGTTTGTTTTTTATGATTTTTCAGATGTCATTGGTTTTCCAAACCCAATTCCTAGCAGAGCTGAATGGGAAGATACCCTTTCTACATTTAAAGGCGGAGATTGGGAGGTTCCAACTGAGCATCTGCTAGATTTTCATGAGTTTATTCATGAACATCAGATTGTGCATGAGGATGTCAAGATCAAGCTTTTCAAATACTCATTGAAGGGAGCAGCCCTTGACTGGTGCATTTCTCTTCCAGCTTCAAGTATTAACTCATTCACAATTTTTCATAATGCTTTCAATATATTTTTTAAAGAAGATTTTTCAGCTGAAAGTATTTTTGAAAATTGTTGTGATGAATTTGATAAGCATATTCAGCAGAAAGCAAATGTTTCTTTTCATTGCAAGAATGAAAATCAAGTTGTTGAGGAAGATTTTCCAAATCTAATTGATAATAGGAAAGATGACTGCATAGTTGTGAATGCATTAGATTATGTTTCTGATGCACCTGTTGTCTTAGATCTAAATGAAAAAATAGTTGAAGAAGAGGTCTTTCCTCAACTCCTTCAAGTGGATTCCTATGATATGTTGTTACATGTGATTAAGGAGGAAAATCAAGAGGTTGCTCATCAAGAACAGATATATGAGGCAACATATGGCAATGTTAGATTTGATCAACAAGTTTATGAGAACATTCTGCCCATTTGTCATGTACAGTCAGAACCAGTAGATGGAAGTATCGAGTAGCAAGCAAAGGTAACCATTTTCAGTTATAAATCTACTTCTTTCTATGATCTGGTAGTCATTTATGTGGATTTATGTTTCTTAGAAGATTTCAGCCTTGCTATTTTTGGAATTAAATCAGATGAGGGTTGTAGGTATGTATTACAAATTAAAATTCGGTTACACATAAAGAATTCTCCTTTGATTTCTATCTGCATTGAAAGAGCTTTGGTAAATGGTTTGATGTTATCATGTCTTCATTGGAAGCATGATGTCACATGATGAGCCAGTTTTTATTGGTTAGAAGTAAGAATAGATAGAAGAATAAGCCCGCCATCAAGTATGAGATTCTTTTTAGTCTGTTTGTTTGCAACAGAAAAATTGGTTTCAGTTTTGAAGTAAAGACTCCATGCCCAATGCATATAAAGCACTATTGACAAGGGTAGTTTTGGCTTCAAATGAGGAGCAGAGTTGCAGAAGTTTGGGCTAGATTTGAATGATGTTGACTGACTCCATAACCCAATGGACTAGGCACAACACAGAAGAATGGGAATGTTTGCAAAGACAAAAGTTTACAGGTTGCGTTGCATGGATGCATAGAGGAAAAGGCTAAGTGGTCTGCTTATTCTTGATGCCTCACAGGGAGAGAATCATCCCCCAGAAGGAGCCAGTGTTAGTCTCTAATTTTGTCTTGATTTAGTGAAAAACCCTAATCCTAAACCCTTCCTACCTACACTTCATTATCTGCTTTCATTTGATTTTAATCATTGTTTTCAGCTTGTTATGGTTCACATTTTAGTTCTTTGGATAATTTATTTAAGTTTGGAGTTTTAAGACATGGTTTTGAATAATGTGTCACTTCATATGCCTGTTTGAACTTTACAAATTCAAATTATGCTAAGTCATTAATAGCATTACTGGAATAACATTATTCCCGTAGCGCAAATATAATCATGCCTTAATATGCGCCCGCCACACAGATTTCGTTATGATTACACAAATCGTGGACTAAGAGTTCACATGTGTCCCACGATGGCTCTTGAATCATTTTATGATTCAAACCGTTACATGATCGAATTTCTCTGTACCTGCAAAGGAATCATTTCAAATCGTTCAATTCCCAAAGATCATTATCTAAACTCGCCACTTGTCATTCTGATTGTGTTGAATTATAAGCACAGTATTTTTCTCAGAAGAACTGTTATGTGTTAATAGTTGAAGTTTGTAAATTCATAATTCGATCAGTGCCTGTTGTAGCATCGTGTTTCATGGCGCCTAAGAGAAGTGGGTAAGTGGTCAGATTGGAACCTGAGGACGTCGAGCTTCTTGGGGCATATCCGCAGATGGAGAAGAGATTTAGAGATGCTGGTTGGTTTGAATTCCTCACTACCTTCCAAGGTCACGACAAATAGGTCTCTTTGGCGTTTACACAAAACTTTGATGGTTACGAAGAGGAGATCGAAAAATTGCTAATGATGGTGACAGAAAAAACAATTGCCAAGGCTTGCAGGTTGGTGGTCGGAGGAGAACGATGGTGGAAGAAAGAGCATGCAGTTACATAATTCGCCAATCATTTTTTTCTGCCAGACAAACAAAACCGGGATTGGAAGGCATATTCTCATTGATTTATATCTATCACATTAGGTTATTAATGCATCTAAATGGTGATTATCCTTTAAATTTGCCTTATTTTCTCCTCAAAAGCCTGGCAAAAATGTCAAAAAGAGTGCAATCACACTCCTCCAATGCAAAGAGTAGCTTGTTTCATCAGGTTTTAATTAAGACTCTAGTCGTGTCTTCCCTAAGATAAATACAAAAACCCTGGAGATGGCTCATGCAATCCCTAAATCCTGACCCACGGTATAGCAAACAGAAGAAAGGAAAAAGGAAAAGGGATATTACACAGGAGCCAAGCATTCTAGTTGATGAAACCCCTGTTAAAGAAGAATTGCCTGCCATCAAGGTAACGAGGACCAACAGAGGTAAGAGACCCAAATGGGAAACAAAAAATGAAATTCTTCCTGAGGCAGATTTAAAAATAGAAGAAGACTCTGATGAAGATTATAATGTTACACTCTCAGCCAAGCATAAAGCATAAACAACCAATAAGAAGAATGTTGCAGTTAAAAGGAAAAAGAAGAAATGTGTCTGTGCCTCAAGACCCTAGAAGGAACTCTACAAGAGTCACCAACAAGTACAGGCTAAGGCCCAAATCCATGTTCGATTCCTCAATCAAAAGAGAAGATGTCATAGTGATAGAAGATCGTTCTGAAGATGCTAAAGAAGATATCAAACAAAAGACATGAAAGTACCTGTACATAAAGAACCAATAAAAGAAGGTAAGAAAATTGTTCTATTCTCTACAGGACCTATAACAAGAGCTACTACCAAATTGTCAAGAGCTAAAGCATCTGCCAAAGGTATAAGTAGGGTTCCTGAAACTAAAGAAAGTAATCTTGTAGATTCAGACCATATATTAGACATGCCTGAATCCATGGACTCAGTCATTTCAGATGAAGAGCACGACTCAAGATTGGTTTCTAAGTACCAAATTAAGATGAAAGAACCTCAGGTTGCCATAGATTTGAATGAGCCTACACTTGCTAAAGAGTTCCCCGTGTTCAGGGTTAAAGTCAGAACTAATAAAGAAAAGATCAGAGAGTTCCAAAAGACAGTGGAACAATTGAAGAAAGAGAAGGCTCATGTAGAGAAATGGAGTTCTAAGCAACAAGAAAAGATGAACACAACAGAAAAAAGAAAAAACAGAAATCAAATACAGGAAATACTATGTTTTTCTTGTTTTAGTCCTTATATTCAAAAGAAGTTTATGAAACTATGGAGATGAATTTGTTAAAACCAAAAGAGGTTTTTGTTGGAAACATGCCCCTTCACAAAAACCTCTCTTGGTTTTTACACAGCTATCACATTTTAAGAGATTCAGATATATCTTTGAGGCCTAATTTCCTGATAAAGCTACAGGAAATACTCTGTTTTTTTTACCTATTTTAGTTTTTTTCTTCAAGAAAGGTTGCAGAACAGCTGGAGAGGAATTTGTTGAAACAAAAAGAGGTTTTTGTTGGAAACATTCCCCTTCACAAAAAATTCTTTGGAGTTTTACACGGCCATCACATTTTAAGAGATTCGAATTGATCTTTGAGGCCTATTGTTCTGCGATTTCATAATAAATAATTCCCTATTTTAGTTAGTAATTTTGGGAGAGGTTGCAGAACAAATGGTGATGAATTTTTGGGAACCAAAAGAGGTTTTTGTTGGGAACGATTCCTTTCCTGAAAACCTCTCTCGATTTTTACACAGCTATCACTGTTTGAGATATACGAAGAGATTGTTGGACCCTATTTTTCAGGAATTTTCCAGATTTATTTTCCTGAAAAATCCCATGGACAACAGTTGACAAGCCACCTCAACAATTCGAATTGGAGATCAGATTGGATCTTCTCCTTGATTATTTGAAACAAGAAACTAAATATAGATGAGGAGTTTTTCAGATCCATTTCTTTTGGATCTTGATAATTATGTATTGTTTCTATATAAACTCTATAGAAGGAGAAGTTAGGGGTCGAAAAAATTGAGATCCAGAGGACTTTTTTGTGAAACTCTTTGTAAAGGCATTTATGTTCTATTTTACACTTAATAGAAAAGGCATATGGATGGTTAGACACTCTTTTCTACTCTATTTTTCTTTCTTCATGCTTGAATTCATTATTCAGACTACAATGCATTTGTTTCTTGATTGTTAATTAATACAGTAAATAATTTGTTGTGGGAATTAATTTCAAGTTTTGATTTCAAGCTGATCTTCTTGTTTCTTTTGATATTTTAAGGCAAGAATTTATGTGAAGTTAAAAAATTGAAGGCTTCATCTTCTCTTTTGCTTATTGTTTTAATCCATCTATGTGTCTACCTTTTATTCATTCAATGGGATATGCTATGTTCTGATCTTGATTTTCATGTTATGTTATAACCTTGAGCCATTTTTCAACCACCTTATTCAAAAAAACAAATTATAAAAACCTTCTAAACACTTTGCAATAAACTGATGATGCCCTAGCTTGCCCTCTCACAGTCAAGTGCAACTTTAGGGACTAACAGTTGGTATAGTTGTTTAGAGGTTACAATAGAAAACATCCAAAGAAATGGGATGAACAACTAGTTTACAATCAACACTCCTACAATGAAGCACCCCATTATTCCACCAACAAATCTCCTTTCAAGACTATTTTTGGTTACTTACCTCCTTCACCATTTGATATTGTGTATGGAAAATAAAATGATGAATTAGGACTACAAGGCAATGAAAATAAGGTGAGCACTTTAATGGACAATAATACATCTAAGGGTTCAAGATCATCTTGAGAAGAGCCAACAACAACATAATCTAGGAATGATTAGCATAAGGAGGGTCAAAAATTCCATGTGGGAGACAAGGTGTGGATTTACCTCCATAAGGAGTGATTGCAAGGAGAAACAAAGAAACTCAAGCCCCTTAGATATGGGTCGTTTGACATCATCGAGAAAGAAAATGAGAATTCCTTTAGGCTAAAACTCCCTCCTTATATGTATATTAGTTTGGTGGTGAATGTGGAGTATTTGAATTTGTTTGAACCTTCCATGCTATATGAAGAGGAGGACCGTCAGTTTCTCCCTATTTTTGAATACTTTACATTGCACACTCTAGAAGAGTTGAAGGAAAACATAGTTTTTCAATGTAAGGAATGAATAACTTGAATAGGATAAAAATAGATGTGGAATATTGGTCTCAAAAGATAGACTCCAAGGAAGGTGAAGTGGTACAAGAGGAGAGAGATTTCAATAAATTTCCCTCACCTATCCTTGGAAACTTTTGGGGACCAAAGCCTCCCAATGGGGAGGTGTAATCCAAAGTGGACATGCACAAGAACAATTGGCTACTGGCATAGGGTCTATGACGATCAACACTGGGAAAGTTCAAGGTTATAAATGATGAAGGAGAGTTGTGTGTTCTTGTTAAGGGTCCCATGACATCATAATCAGTTTCTGCCTCTACATTCAAATAAATCATAAGGCAATCACATGAGACGTAAAGTCAAGGAAGAATATTATTGTAAAAAAAATCATGTATTAGAAAATAAAACTTTGATGATACCTCTTCACCAATGTACAAAGTACAAAAAGAAAGAGGAGGAGAAATGAGTTTGAGGGAAGATGAAGGCTTTGGGATGCTTGACCTTCTAGCTATCTCCCTAGCTAAGCCAACCTATTGTATATTATTTCCTCACAAGGGAAGAGGGGTTAGTTGACCGAGAATGAAGAACAACACTACCTAGACTTCAATGAGGTGCATAAGGATGAATCATAGAACTTGTAACATGCTCATTCTTACCTAATAAAGAGCCTGGGAAAAACCAAGTGAATGTTGATTTTGCCATTTGTGTTTCTAGGGTAAATTTTGAGTTTTTGTGTGAATTTATTTGTTGTTATGTGAAATTTGTTTCTATGAGTTGAAATGAAGTTACTCTATAGTTTAATGGTTTACTATGTGTTTCTTAGAAAAGAGGACTCTTTACCAACCTATGCTTGAGGTTGTTTTCCATAGATACAATCCCCATAATCCAGTAAAACAACTGGAAACCCATTTAATCACTTTTGCTCATCCATTTAGAAGATAGGATATCAATAGTTCTCATTGAAACGTTTTTGCAAATGTATATGAAGTTTCTAATTCAGTCTTTCCATGGCTATTAGAGTATTTCTCTCTCTTGCAAGTCACCATTTCACTCCCTGGGTTAAATTTTGTTTTATTGGTTTTGTTTTCACTTCCCCCAAAAGTCATAATCCTTCACTAAGCTAGAATTCATCTACAAGTTGTGTGTTTTCACTTACCCATAGGTTGTACTCCCTCTTTGGACCATGATTTCCTTACTAGCTAGTGTTTTCTAGCTTCCCATATGTCGTACGGTCACTCTAGGCTGAAATTTCTTCACTAGCACGTGTCTTATTTCTCTCCATAGATCATACATTATTATTATTATATTGGATGAGCAATGGCTCTCTTCTACGGGCCCTATGCCCTTCCCATGCATCCTCTCTCTCTCTCTCTCTCTCTCTCTCTCTCTAGCAAGCCACCAATCCTCCCCACAAGACAAATTATCCTTTCACTAAGGATGTGATTAGGTATTGTCCCAAAGTCTTGGTTCGAGTGAGAATTCATCCTTTTGTGGAATGGACTGAGCCTTAAGTGAGTGAGGATTTATTCAAGTAATCATAAGTTTATTCATAAGACACGGTAGTGCATTGTTCATGCTTTGACATTAAAACTAGATATGCATTTTAATTGGAGTATGATCATTTTATGTTTGAGAAGGAAGGGAGTATGTGAAGACTACAAAACTCAGTTGGAAAGTATGACTTAGTGTTGTTGATAGAGTGTTTTTAGTGTAACAGGGCATAAGCTTAGGGACATAATTGAATTATCTTCATAGTCAGGCATTGGTCTTGGTTCCTTTTGCAAACACACACAACTTGTAACCAATATAGACAGAGAACAAGTCGTATGCACTCAACCTGTTGAAGCAAACATACCTTAATAATTTAAACTCCGTAGACATATATGTTAATGAAATGGATAAGATATAAGCTCACCATTTACGGATCACAATGACCCCTCCCATGGGCATCATTGATGTGGAGAATCCCACTAATCCTAATCCTAACCTTGTACTAATGACTTGCCATTTTCCTTACTTAACTCATGCTATGATATTTACTCACAACTTCCAAATTAAGGATTAGGTGGTTAAGATAATTATGGAAAATAATTGTCAAAATAATTTAGTCTCCATGGTGATTTTCAAGGTGTTGGATATCTTGGTTACTCCTCATCCTCACCCTTACCATATTGGTTGGGTTATTTAAATCACTGGGTCCTTATTTGTGTCACAACAATGTCCAACACCTTTACAATTGGCCCCCATTTTCGTGATCAAGTGTTGTGTGATGTAACTCCTTTTGATTGAACATAATTGTTGCTAAGTATTTCCTTACTATCATGAATGATTCACCAAATATGACTCTTCCGCAAACTCATATGCCCTCTCTAAGGATGATCACACCTGTCACATTTAGTCATCCACGCCTTCCATGGTCAAAACCCTCTTCGAAATTGATATGGTGAGGCAGGCCACCCTTCATAAATTCTTACAGATTTGTCTCATCTGCAACGCAAAACCTTATCAATATCCTTTGCCAAAATCCCTATACCTTTTTCTCACTATGTTCGTTGATTTTTTTTATTCATGGTCTACTCCCTTCCCTCCATAATGAACATGACATCAAGATTATCCATGGAGCCCCCATTCCCAATACTCTTGTTTATTAAGGCACTTTGACCTTCTGTCTTGCACATTGACCCATCGAAATATGTGCCACCTCATCGTCATTCCAGGCCTACATATGCAATTAGAGGCCACAACAAAGTAGTTCCAAAATAGGATGGAATGCAACAAATCAAAGAAGCAATTCCTATAGGGATCCAATAAGAGGTGACCACATAGAAAGTAATCCCCAATTTGCAAGTTCAAAAACACTTATAGATCCATAAAGAAATTTGTAAAGGGGATGAAATTGAAAGGCTAAACAAAACCATACATTCTCTTCTACAACAAGTGATGATCCAGATTATATTGAGAATGAAATGAGATACAAACTAAAATATATCAGAGAACACATAAATACAGTGAAACCAAATGTTTATTAATGAATAACATAATACTGTAGAACACAAACTAGCTAGAATGGTAGTAGCTTATCTTTGAAGAGAAAGAGATGTTGACTATGCTCATTCACAATAAGCATTACATCACACTCCATTGCATGCTCAAAGGACCTACTTCACCTTGATTATTTGTGAGAGAGTGAGATGAGAATAATTCCCATGATGCATGTGGAATAAATTGGTCTAAATTGGTCTAAGTTGGATGGCCAACGAGATCTACCTAGATCGCTCCTCCCCTTTAGGAAGCAATGGTCTCCATTGCATCAAGTTCCCTCGGGAGATTTTTGTAAGTTTTAAACCTATGAAGTAAAACAATGTATACAAATTCTTAAGCAAAAAAGAAAGTAATCGATGACTCATACACATAGTACATAGAGATTTACGTTGGAAACCCTTAACCAAGAGAAAACCAACCTTCCTTGGTGACACACCTCTCAACTCTTCATTGTATTAATTTCACCATTCACAATACAATTATACACAATATTTTAGGTCTTTTGTAGCTACCAAAACCCTAATCCCTTAATCTGAGATTAATTTAGAAAACTTCTAAAAGTAGTGAAAAACACTAAACAGAAAAAAAACCCCTAAAAACAATTTTGGGGCGTTGCCCCGAACACTTCGTGTAACCAAGGGGGGGGACTTCCCCCCCTCTGGGACCCCCCAGGAAAGCGCTCAATGCACGTGACACAAAGAGCACTACTAGGGAGGGATCATCAAACGCAGTCGTCAAATCCGACGTACCCCTCCCCACAAATGCAAAGAATATAACAACTACCCAACATTCTCCCATTTGTTGTTTTCTTTGCATACATGGGGTCACAAGATTACATAGTCAACAATCTAGGGAAGCAATTCCCATTGTTTTTGTACACCATGAGAACTTCTCAGATCTCGCTGATTTTGTCAATGAATCTACAACATTCTTCAAAATGTCAACCTTCTCTAGCAACACCTTCTTGTCTTCAACCATGTATCTCACAAAGTGATATTGAACATCAATATGCTTTGTCTTTGAATGATAAGATGGGTTCTTTTCCAGGAAGATTGCACTCTCATTGTCACAATTTAAACTTATTGTTTTTTGTACCAACCCAATACCTGAACACAATCTCTATAACCATACTGCTTCCTTGCTTGCATGAGTGGCTACTATGTATTCAACTTCTGTAATTGAGAGTGCCACTAAAACCTATGTTTTTTTTATCCAACTGATTTCTCCTCCAAATAGGTTAAACACATAACCACTTGTAGATCTTCTACGATCTAAATCTTCATCCCATTATGCGTCAACAAACCCATGTATGTCCAACACTTTGTCTAATCCTGGTCTTCCTTGGTAACACAATCCATAACTAGAAGTGCCACACAAATACCTGAAAACCCTTTTTACTGTTGTCCAATGCTCCTTCCTTGGTTTTTACATATACCTTCTCAAAACTCTCACTGCATTTGCAATGTCTAGTCTAGTACAGACCATTGCATACATCAAACTTCCAACTACACTAGCATATGGAACATGGGACATGTCCTCTTCCTCTTCCTCTTCCTCTTCTTGTGTCTTGAGACAATGATATATAGATAAGTTTACACCTACAAGATTAGGAACCTTGACCAATTTGCTTTCCTACATATTAAACCTCTGCAATATCATCTCAACATATTTTCTCTGATTCAACTAGAGTTTCATGTTTGCATGATATTTTTTAATCTCCATTCCCAGAACGAAGTTAGCAGCACCGAGATATTTCATTTCAAATTTGTAGGATAGTTGTGATTTCATCTCCTTGATAGCATCCATGTTATTTCCAGTTGCAGGTACTCCTTGATCATAGGAAATATTTTGGGTGGAGTAACTCCATGGATGATGGTGTACATAATGTACATATAAGAATTTACATATTTAGTAAAACCTTCATTTTTTGGTCTTCTTATCACATATGGGCACATTCTATCAATGATTCATTATACATGTGGAATCCTAAGCTCTAAAATGAAGAGGTATGTTGTGTAATAAACAAATAAACCAAGTAGGATTGATATCTAAAGGTTCTTGTGGCTTTGCAATTGATTAGATGAAGGTCTATGAGTTCAAAAAGGTACTTGGTATAATAAAGTTTTGTAATCCCGATAATTCCGGGCAATTCCTTCTACAAGATGTGATAGAGTGGCATCGGCAGGCATAGTGAATAAGTGTGGATAGGTTGAGAAGATCCAATCCAATAGGTTGAGTAGGGGATATGTGTGGGGGTGCCACCCTAATGTTCTCATCTTGTGTTTACAATCCCTAAAGTTGTGTTCATCCCATAACTCATTGAGCCAACTCTATAATAGTGATGGGAATAGCTATATATCTTAATTTTTCATTGCAGCATCAGTGTAAAAGTATCTATCATTTCGCCTAATCGAGTGAGCTTTATATATAACTAGCACAACCCCTAACTCGTTGCCGGTGAACGCTGAAAGACTGTAATTATGTTGTTGCCATAAGTAGACGTGGCACAAATGTAAATCTAATACTGTAAAATGATAAAAAGTTAATAGTGGAGTAAATTTGTAACTTCAATTAAGTTTGTTAATCATTTGAACGTGGCAATTAGATAGTCACACGGTAATTTCTTAATCATATTAAGTAAATGTTAAAAAGTAAACTAAAGCTTTTAAAAATGCTAGAAAGTTATGAACATGAGATCTAGTTCATTGATTTGGAAGGACAACTAAAAATATGCTAGCATCTTCAATTGATAATCATACAATTGAAATTTATGGTTAAAAGATCATTAAATATACCCATTGTCAATAGGTGTACGTCTTTCAACATAATAAGGTGATGGATGAGTAACATTAGTCAATCGGTTAGGATAAAAGGACGCTTCATATCAATCCTTTCTTACACTATAACCTCGGCCAAAAGCAAACGTTGTTCAAATACTCTCGTGTAGAGTTACATTGTTAAGCCCTCGGTCTAAGGCGCTTGACACCTTGCTAAATCCACAGGAAAACAAAATCTAACGGATAGAAGTAGATCCAAAAGATGAAGGATCAACGGTACTAATCTTATCGCGATTGTTAAAGTGGTTTTTAAAACCGTCATGGCCAATTGCTATAAAACATCACATTTACGTGTGGAAAAGGAATACCACTTCGGTTTCCTTTTCGCAAATAAAATTGGAAGTAAACTTCACGTAGATTACTTTTGTGAAGAGATCTACACCATAGATCTTAATCCCGATCTTGATCCAACGTTCCAACTGCACTGTAGCGGGGATTAAAATCCCAGTTCCTCTGCCCTGGAACCACTAACAGGGATCGTTGATCTATACATAATCAACAATCTGACGATTAAAACAAGGAATTCTCTAAAAGGTTTTTATAAGTTTTCTTTACTGTGTGATCATCCTGAATTTTTCCTACAAACAAATCTGCAATTACAAACGAGGTTTCTCTACAACCCTCAACTCAATTCCTGAGCAAAAACACGTGATACAAAGAAAGATTGGAGACATGAATTAACTGACTAATGAATTAACTGACAAGTTCTTTTAAGCATTCCATCAATTCACACAAAACTTCTTTTCTTAAAATTAGTTACACACAATTTCGAGTTTTGTCCTCACTCGGTTCCGGTAGGGTGGGATCTGAATTTAGAGAGCACTGAATTGAATAGATTAATAATTATTAACTAAAAAATAAAGAATACATATACAAGAAGCATTATGGGCGTAATATATGCTGCTTCCCCTGTGCCTGAATCTATTTAGGCCTGCCTCCTCTGTTTTTATGGGCCATTTTGAACTCGGACAATTATAAAAGTGGTTGTACTAATGCCTTGCAAGATCTGGTAGCCGGATCCCACATAGCAGGCAGCAGAAACTCCCTCCCATTAACTCCATGGGCATTGTAGCTTGCCCCTGTCGTTTTTTCCACCAGTAGCTCCCCGGGGTATCCAGGATAAGCCCCCTTTCCATATACTCCCGGGCAGGCGGACACGGCCTCTAGAGGTGCGGCAGCATCCCCTTGGAAATAGCCGGTGTTGAATGGATTAGTGGCTGCTCCTGCCAGAACGGTGGCAATGTTGATAATCATCCCATCGATGCCCATGTCGGCGTTTGGTGCCACAAGAGGAGGAGTCTGCGGTCCGTAGATTGGCTGATGGAAGGGCCAGGCACACTGTCCCGGACACTGACTTGCAGAATTCCCAACCCATGCGTATGGAAGAAGCTGTGGATGTTTCTCCTCCTTCCCCATCATTCGGCTTCCAGTTGATTTCTGGTCCGATAACAGATTGAGACTGGCATGGAATCCGCAGGAACTCATGCAGAACCCCTCCACGGTAACATCCTCAGATGTAAGCACCAAGTACACAGCATTGGCTTTCGCAGCGTTATT
>JASDQU010103351.1:398411-411656 GCA_032191745.1 Picea mariana | reverse complement strand
ACTTGGGACCCCCCTAGGAAAGAACCTGGCACACACGACACAAAGATCACTACTAGAGGGATCGTCAGACACAGTTGTTGAACCTAACGTGCCCACACACACACATGCAAAGAATATAACACATACCCAACAGAGGCTCCAACAAGATGTCAACAAGTATATTAGATCTTGCACTGTCTAGGCTATTTCCAAACCTGCCATTATGAAACAGGGGCTATACACCCCTCTTTCTACTCTTGAGATGCATTGGGAGTCTGTCTCCATGGATTACATGTATGGTCGACCTTCAACCAAGCATGGTAATGATTATGTCTTCATAGTCATTGATCACTTTTATAATATGGCAGGTTTGACACCTTGCAAGAAGAGCATCGCATCCGAGGCCACTGCTAAGATCTTCTTTGAGCATGTTTGGGTTCATTTTGGGCTCCCTTGGACCATTATTTCAGATTGATACAATAGGTTCCTGAGTACTTTTTGGTTCATCCTATGGTCGATGATGGACACCAAGCTGACCAAATCGACTATCTTCCACCCATAGACTGATGGATGAATAGACTAGTCAACAGGATAATTGTCCATATCCTACGGATGTAAAATTCCAAACATCCATGCACATGGGATGAGATCCTTCCTTATTTTCAACATAGCTACAACAAATTCCTCCATAGCTCTATTGGCCATAGCCCCTTTAAGGTGTTCGTGGGGTTCCAGCCATTGGCCCCCATGGACGTAGCTCTACCCACTACAACGACACAGGAAGAGTCCTTCCATGCTCAAACTAAGACTGATCGAGTGGCCACATTTATTGAAACAATCCATCACATCTAACAACAATTTTAGGATATTCTTTGTAAATCCAATGCCAACTACAAGCAACACCATGATCGACATCGAGCACCACATAAGTTTCAAGTGGGAGATAAGGTATGGTTGCATTTGCAGAAAGTGAGCCTCACAGGACCCCATCGAGATCTTTTCCCACTCCCATATAGGCCTTACACCATCACCAAGGCTATGGGTGAGAATGATTTTGAATTAAGTATTCTCCATTTCCTTGGCTTGCACCCCATATTTAATGTGGAACTACTTGGACTATATTTTCTACCTCTCATGGACACTTTGGACGTGGTTGAGCACTTGGCCCCTACATAATTGAATCATGACTACAACAATAATGTGACAATGGATCGAATCATGGACACCAAGATGAAGGGCACCCACTAGAAAAACATCCAACTCTATCAGGTAGTCAAAGCAGGGCAGCGCCTTCACCAGGGAAAGTGGCTCACCAAGATTTAGATTCAGCAGAAGTTTCCCAGTCTGATGGAGGATCTTAACAGAATGGGAACCATTTCTTCCTAAGGGGGGAAGATCGATCCAGGTGGATACTGGTGGCCACCCACCTGTTCCACTAATTCAGAATGGTTCCACAACTTGGCAGTTTTTCTATAGTTTTTTGGGTCCCAAACTTATGGGGTTGATTTGAGGCCCTAAATGACATTTTTTTGACGTGGAAACACCTAATAATGTCAAATACATTATTGGGATATTTTTAATGTGTATTTCTCAGCTAGACCTTTCCAACGAGTTATCGAGTGCCCCAAACGGATATTGTATGAAAAAGTAACGCCCCAGAGAAGTTGATTGTTGGTTTTTCCCTTTCCTCTTAGTCACTTACCATTATAGATTGACCCTGGTTCATAACCAAGAAGCTTCCCAACAAAATCCCTTAAGACTATCGGCCCCTCCGATTACCTAGAAGGAAACGCAGTACACAGAGTGCACTGTGCAGTCTCACCCGAGATAGCTCTTATGGGTGGCTACAATACTCAGGTGTTTGCAACCTGGGACTGAGCGAGATCTGTACTTGTATGACGCATCATTTATTTAGTCTATTTAATGTTCTTCTATAACATTTATTCTATGCATGCATGTAAAATACCAGGTCTACTTAATCACTTCATTCATTCAACATTCATAAATTAATCAGACACATTCACTCAATCCCACAACACAGTGTTTACCATGGTTCACCCCCTCCTGGGTTACGTCCACAAATATCTGGCTCTTAGGCTTTCATTATTGTTCAGAAAGATATCACGCCACACGTGTTTACATTCTTAGTTCTCATTCTCCTCAACGGCTCCTCGATCCCTACGAGACTGACTAGATGACACCGAGATCCTTAGCCTGTGATCTAACCCTCGAGATCAAGTCGTTCATTCCATCCTTATCTCACTAGCTTAACGATTCATACAGTTCTTATAGTACCTTTCCTCTCTTTTTTTCTTGTCCTTTTCTCCTAAGTACTACTTATTTATATTTATGGCTCACCCGCCATTACAATGTATTACAAAAAACCTAACCCTGGCATCGTTAGGTCTTCCATGCATGCCTGCGTGCTACTTTTCCTTCCATCTACCACTTTCCTCTTGCATGCCTTTCTCCCCAAAATATCCTTTCTTTCTAATTCGGCCTGCTTCCAACATTGATGTATCAACTAACCACATCAGGGCCCACAAACCTTTTGGTGTTTCATCTTCTAGGGTAAGGTTTTCGGATGTTCAGGGTTTTCTCATTGATTTAATATGTTAAAATACCTTTTTGGCCTCTTTTTAATCTACTTCTTGCGAATGAGAGTAGCCGACACATCTCTCTCTTTAGGGATAAGCTACCACCATTCTAGCTAGTTTGTGTACTTCACATTTTACAGTCTTTTGTATTCCATTCATTAATATAATTTGGGTTAAGTGTATTACTATGCTTCTTGCATTATCTTTCTATGTTTCCTTGTTATATCTTCACCTTCATTTCATTCTCAATATAATCTAGATCATATATCCACCATTCATCACCCTATACCAAAGTTCCATACCTTATAAACTTGTAATCTCACCAAATACTATGTATTAAATAGAAACTTTGATTTTTCAACAGTTTTAAGTGGGGGGCTCATGGGTGAGGTGGAAATGGCTCCACCCTGGTGGTTGGACACCCCACAAGTTGCCTTATTTTTGTTTTCAAATAGAGGATGTGTTTATCCACCCATTTAGGTAAAAGCTAGGCGAAGAACTCATAAATTTTCCACTCTCAGTGGATGGTAGCATTGAAGGGTTTAGAGGTAAGGTGGAAAGGGTGCTCTATACACATGGATAGGAGGAGGACATGGAATTTTGGAGTGCCAAAAGGATGTTTTTGTGCAAATGATTTGATGAATTGTGTGACAATACAGGTCATATATTGCATGGTAACGAAGGAGGGAGGGAGCCAAGGTCAAGGTGGCTCAGGCCATGGCTTTGTCTCTTTACTTTGGCACTGCAAACAAAGGAGGGTCATGAATGGCCATGGAGGTGAATTCCACGCACTTGGGATTTGGGTTTTTATTTTTAAATATGGAGGAGAGGGAGAGGGAGGATGTACATTCAACCACCCCAACCTTCCCTCATTCATTCTACATACCAAAAACATTTCATATAAAACCTATTCAAACTAGCACTTGTTACATTTGGAAGTGGGTAAAGGGGCTTGGGTGTGATGCCCAGGAGGGGTTCAAATCCCCTCCCTCTTACAACCTTTTAAATATTCCAAATTCAACCACAAACCCAACACTAATTCCATTCACACCAACACTTAAAAATCCCTACAAAAAGATCTTATTCAAACTTTGAACCAATACTGAAACTATAGCCAACGATAATTTGTTCATGGAAGTAATGGAAAATCAGCGTCTTCTAATCAAATGAACCATCGAAAAATGGAAGAAACAAGCATGGAGGTATCATTTCACCTTTCAAATGGAGGGATGTATGGACTACCTTCTAAGTGATCTCCTTCATACCAAACCCCCTTTCCTTGTCAAAAATTTTAGCAAATGAAACCTGGGGGAGGAAGAGCAAGGGTTTGTGATTTTGCATATTTTTCTATTTTTATTATCTTTCCCCTTTGCATGAGGACCATGCATGGCATGCCCTTGTTTTTTCTCAATCTTCATTTTTTTAATTGTTTTATGAATGGTTTTTACTTGAAAATTGTGTCAAGACAGTTAGGTTGACTTTTCCATGCGTTTTCACTAAAGGAAACTAAGGATGGATTCAAATGAGATCAAATGGAAATGAGACCACAATGAAACATGGAGATCACCATTCTAAAGTCTTGACAATCCCATTTTGATTGTGTTATTAGTGAGCTAAGCTCGTTCCAACTAGTCCTTTTGTTTTTCTCAAGAAGATCTGACACCAAACATTGATTTGTCAATGAGGCCTACAAAGTACTCAAACTTGTGAAGGTTAACACATTGTCACACTATGTCCATTTGAGGAAACTAAAGTGTCGTTTAAAAGGTCTCAACAATTACTTCAGCAACATCAAATCGTAGATTTGGCATGAGGTTGCCAAGTTTTGTTTTGAATGATTTGAAAATCTGCAATGCAAGCTTCCTAGATCGTGCCCTCATAACAAATACAAAGATTTGTGATAGGTTTAAATGGGTCATTCGACACTAGAATGGGGGAAAATAGGTGTCATTGAAAAAGGTATCAACATAAAATATAGCATCAAAACTCTAATTTTCTGATTTAGAGCCTATCAATAGCACTTTTTTAAACCTTGAACTTCTACCACCAAATTACAAACCAAAAACTAATCTTGAACTTGCAAAGGTTTGTTCTCAACAACCAGGAGTCAAAACCTAACATATGATAAACAATTGGAAAGCTCTTAGACTACCCTACATCACCTCTAGGCCTGATTTTCCATCTAGATCATATTCAAAATAGAATTTGTTTAGAAATTTAGGACAATGGAAATTGACCATCTAGGAGGTGTGCAAATTGCACCCTTTGTAAAATAGGCGCAAGAACTTAGAATTAGGAAAATGAGGGGTCCTTGGAAATATTATCTTGATCTTTATAGGTTACGACCACTAAATGTTATGAAAAATGAACAAAAATCAATTTATTTTCTGTGAAATATCATGTTCACTTGGAACATGCCCAGTGATTAATGAAAGGGGTCAACTTTGAATTTTTTTCAAATTGAGTCTTCTTCTCATGAAATAGGAAATGTTCAGCCTTGAAATAGGTAATGTTGATACGGGGGGTTTCAAAAATTAGAAATAAGGCTTGGATAACCTCCCGTGAGGCCAAAATAATATGGTCTCAAAACAAGCCAAACAAAACCAAAATGAGCCTCATTGTGTGCCAAAAATACATTGTTGGGACATGTGGCGTTAATGATTGCCATGAAAGTGTCTTATGGGTGATAGAAGGGTAGGGAATATTATAAATATGAGATCCATTATCCCTACTAATCCCAACTTTATGAGCGATGTCTTGAACAAATTGAAGATTGAACATTATTGTTGTCTTATATTGAAACCAAGTGACTAAAGGTTGATGAATGATACTCTTCTAGTGCCTAATAAGTCACTATGTGTATGCAATAATCAATGAATGTGTTAGGACCCAATGCCTTAAAAATGAGAAAAAGTCAATGAATACAATCCACTTCAAGGGGGAAACCTCCTTTTACAATATATCCAATTCATAATACAATATGAGATGTGATAAGATGATACTAAGACTAGGTCTCCTTGGTATATATATATATAGGAGACAAACGGTACAATTATAATGAAAGGGTACCATGAAGGGTTCTAGCTGACATACAATTATAATACTATAAATATAATAATTCAATATATAGAGCTTAATAAGGGGTTTTACACATAAAATGGGGCTTTGTCTAGGTCTTAACATGCCCCTCCCATTCAAACAAGTGTTGTCCTCAACACTTGACTAATTGCAATTGTTTATGCATGAAGAACTCATATTCCCATGTTGCCTCTTCCACTAGTATATTCTTCCATTTGATGAGGTACTCCATGATTGCTTGATTTCTCAGTTGTTTAATTCTTGTTTCAAGGATTGTTTATAGTTCTAGTATGATTTTTCCTTCTTAATTAATCTCTAGTAAAATATTTTGGACTTGAATATTGTTGTCGATTACCTTCTTTAAGAAAGAAACATGGAAGACTAGATGTACAAGTGAAGATGAAGGCAACTCCAATTTGTAATCCATGCTTTCAATCCTTTGTAAAACCTTATAGGGGCCATAATACTTGGGTGCTAATTTAGTGTCCTTTTGTTTCTTGAGGGACATTTGTTTATATGGTTGTAGCCTCAAAAATGCCAAATCCCCCACTTCAAATTCCCTTTCACTTCAATGTTGATCTTCTTTTTGTTTCATCCTATTTTGTACCATAACCAAGTTGTCCTTAAATAGTTTGAGAGCCTCTTGTTGGTTCCCTATTTGGTCCTCCACTGCTTGAACCTTTTTATTCCCTTTCAAGGGTGATGTAATGGATGGAGGATGATATCCATAAATTTCTAGAAATGGGGACATTTTTGATGAAGTATGGAAGGATATGTCGTACCACCATTCCGCCAAGGGAAACCACTTGACCCATTGTGTATGTTTATCGGATGAAAAACAACAAAGATATCATTCTAGACATTTATTGACAATGTTAGTTTTCCCATTTTATTGAGGATGGTAAGATGAGCTATGAGCCAATTGAGTACCCAAACAAGAAAATAATTCAGTCCAAAAAATTCCAGTGAAAATTGGATCTATGTCACTTACAATAATCTTGGGGACTCCGTATATCTTTTGAGTCATTTCCATGAATGTTGCAGCTATTGTACTTGCTTTAAAAGGATGAGAAAGAGAGCAAAAATGGGCAGAATTTTTCAGTCGATCCACTACTACCATGATGACAGTATTTTCTTTGGATTTGGGTAAACTTGTAATAAAATCCATTGAAACTTATTCCCAACGTTGAGTTGGTATAACTAATGGTTGTAGGAGACTTAGTGTCTTTATTGTTTCTCCCTTATTATTTTGGTAGACTAAACATTCGGACACAAACTTTCGAACATCAGTTTTAAGACCTTCTGAGAAAAAAACCTTCTTGATCTTGTGGTATGTTTTCAAGAATCATGAATGTCCTCCTATAGGAGAAGTGTGCAATTCCATAAGGACCTTTTGTTTGAGTTGGGAATTCTTACATAAATGTAGGAAATCATGATACCATAGAAAATCATTCTTCCATACAAAATTATATAATGAACTACGGTCCTCATCTAGTTTTTGAATCATATTGCATACCTCTTGATCTCGCTTCCATTCTATCCTTGCCTCTTCCATCCAATCGTATTGTGGAATAGAAATAGCACATAGTGAACCTTTTGTTTCTTCTTCAATCCTTGAAAGGGCATCTACCACAACATTATGTTTTCCTTTTATGTAGAAAATTTCAAAGTCATAACCTAGCATCTTTGTAACCCATTTTTGTTTCTCTTCTCAAGATAATCATTGCTCCAATAAGTACTTAAAACTATCATGATTTGTTTTTACTTTGAAATGTCTTCCTATTAGGTAAGGGCGCCATTTTTGAACTACATGTAGTATGCCCAACATTTATTTTTCATAAATAGGTTTGACTAAGTTTTTTCCTTTAATTCGATTGCTTTCAAAGGCAGTGGGGCTTCCTTCTTGCATTAAAACTGCACCAATCCAATGGCCTGAGGCATCACACTCCATAATAAAAAAAAATTGTAAATTCTAGTGTGGCTAGGATGGGAGTAGTACACATATCCTCCTTAAGTTTTTCAAAATCTTTGGTTGCTTCTTCATTCCAAGGAAATGCTTCCTTATTTAATAATACTATTAGAAGTGTTGTTATTTGATCATAATTCTTGAAAAAACTTGCGATTATAGCTTGTTATAAGTTTCTTCAAGGTTTTGGGAATTTTCTGTTCCCCCATAGATTTAATTTTGTTAGGGTCCACTTTTACACCTTCATGAGATACAATATGACCCAAATATTCCATTAATTGAACCCTAAAGGCACACTTGGAAGGAATTGTATAAATTTGTTTCTCTTCCAATAGTTGTAATACTTTGTCAACATGTTGTACATGCTCTTCCCAAGATTTGTTGTAGAATAGTATGTCATCAAAAAATACTAACTCAAATTTTCTACGAAAGGGCTTGAAAATAGAATTCATCAAGGTTTGAAATGTTAAAGGTGCATTAGTAATTCCAAATGGCATAACCAAAATGAAGACCTGCCTAAGACTTGTTTTAGGAATCTCTTCCTAGCTCATTCTAATTTGATGATAACTCGAACGAAGATCCAGCTTAGTAAATAATTTTGCTCCATGCACTCAATCTCACTCTTTTGTGCATATGGATACTTGTAAGTCAGAATGTTAGGCGGTACACTTCCTGGTTGCAAAGGAATAGCATGGTCATAATATTGAATAGGTGGAAGACCCTAAGGCATTTCACTAAATACCTTGGAATGATTGTTGATAAATAATTGGAGGTTTAATGGAGCAAAGGATATAGATGTTTGAACATCAAGTGAACACAATTGTGCAACTACACCCTGGTGTCCCTTTTTTAGTAATTTTCTCATGCTATTAAAGCTTATCACTTTAGAGGGTTTCTCTTGGATACCTCCAGGGATGATTTTAGGGGCTAAATTTCGCTCATGGGCTAATTTTCCATGGTTTTTCCCCAAAAACGATTCGCTATTCTAAAAATGATTCGCCCAAATTCTATAGGATAAAATTATTTTACCTTAAAAATCGCCAAAATTTTATACAAAGTATATAGAATCCTTAGAAATTTGAATATTTTTACAAAAATATCACCAAACATTTATAGTTGACATATGAAGGATTACTAAGATTCACCACGGTTTCTAAATTTTAAAATAAATTTCCATCCTTAAAATCATCCTTGGATACCTCTAAGCTCAATTTCCTTACCATCCGAGGAACATATCATGAAAATATCTTGAAAATTAAGGTCTACTATTCCCAGTGATTATAACCATTGGACCCCTAATACAACATCATCACCCCCCATTTGGATGGAAATAATGGGGCTATCCAGAACATACTCCCCCATGTTGATCTTATTACTATGGAATTTCCCTGAACAATTTATGGTACCTCCATCTGCAATCATTACTTGAAACTCTGGTGCAGGATATACAAATAAATTGAGATCTTTTGCTAATTTGTAATTGATGAAATTATGGGTACTACCAGAATCGATCAATATCGTTACCTTTTTATTTTTGATGTCTCCTTGTGTCTTGAGGGCTTGTAGAGTACTGATGTCATCCAATGCATGACAAGATATTGTTGGAGTATTCTCTTCTATATTTGGATCATGTGGCAGTTCCAATTCCTAATCTTCTTCCTCTTCGCAGTCTATGTAAAATAATTCCTTCTCACCGTATTTATGCCCCTTACTGTACTTGATGTCACAATTGAAATATAGTCATTTTTCTCTTCTTTCATCCATTTTTTGAGGTTTCAACCTTGTCGGTTGAGGTACGCTTATCTTATGAACCCCAAAACGATCTATGCTTCTTCTGTATGCTTCAATGCCAGACTTGTGTGTAGCCTTATTTTTGGCTTGAATATGATCAGAAAATTGCATAGCTTCCATAATATTTGTAGGATGTCTTAAGAAAATATCATGTTTATTGTCTTGTTTTAATCCACCCATGTAAGATTCCAACAAATTTTCATCACTTATGTGATCCACCCTTGTAGTCAATACCTAAAATTCTGAATTATAATCTTTAATATCACCTAAGTGCTTGATTCTTGCCAATTGAATGAAGCATTCATGTTCCCACGCTTTCCCATATTGTGCTTCTAAGTATCTTGTAAATAAACCCTTAGTATAATGATAAAGAGGGAGCTTCCTTTTAACTAACCATTGATACCATTAATATGGTTTTATCTCAAAGTTAAAGGTTGCTATGTGAATCCTTTTCTTATCATCCAGAATATTATGCAATTCAAAATATTTCTCTATTTGGTTCACCCAGGTAAAGAGCTATGTTACATCAAAGTTATTTAATTCAATCTTGGGAAAGTTGAATTTAGGACCCCCACCATAATTAACTCCACTATTAGAGTTAAATACACTAGAAAATTTCTTATTATCAGCAAGTTGTTCAACTGGAATACTTCCTTTATTTTCCTGAGTTCCTTGCATTTTGATATCTCCTTTAGATATTATCTCATCTAGAGCATGAAATATCATGGAAAACAAGGAATTTTTCAATTCCTTCATGGATTTTTGTGTTTCATCTTTATTTTCATCCCTCTTATTTTTCATTTCATCCATCTTATTTTTCACGTCATCCATCTTATTTTTCATGTCATCCTTCTTATTTTCCATGTGTGTAATATTTTCATTCATACTCTTATCCATATTATTTTCCATTTCAATTATATTTCTTTTCATAGTTCCATCGATCTTATGTTCCATTTGTTCTCTGTTTTCAGTTATCCTCTTTTCCATCTGGTGATAAATATCTTCGATTTCATCTCGAGTCATGGTTGAGCTCTCTGGAGATTTGGATGGTGAAGTAAATTTTGGAAGAGCCTTTAGAGCCATGTGGGAAAAAATAATTCTCCTCTTTACTACAAATTTTGAATCACCAAAAACATATATTCCAATAAAAAGTTAATCAATTGTAAGTTGTGTACCTTTCAATCCCTTAATTTGGAGTATGTCCTCCTGGCTAACTTTCCTTCTGATATATTTCTGAAATTTTGGCCCTTCTGAGTTCGAAATTTCAGCGTATGGTACTTTGAAATGTCTTCTCTGCAATGTCATGGGTCTAATCGAAATTAGATGTGCCAAGTGAAAGTTAGGGTAACTTTCCCAAAGCTTGTCGATTTTTGGCCTTTCTGAAAGAGCGAACTCGTAAAGAATGCCACATGTCCAATATTTAATACCTAATTCTGAATTTGTACTAGAAATAATATGGAATGTCCTCTATAAAACACAACTGTCTCACAGAATTTGGATCCTCACTAAAGAATATATGACTATTTTACCCAGAACACCTTTTTGAGACTAATTATAGGACTAGTCAACAAACCCTATCTTCCACAAGGTATATCTTCGAAAGTATAACAACCTAGAAGCTTAAATTTGAACCACATGTATTGTTGGGCTCTAGTTTTGTCATATTTTTTTATACTAAGAGGGGGGTGAATCAATATCAAGTACAATTTAAAAAAAAAATCAAATTATACTTCAACTTGATCATATATTCAATTATATCCAATGAGCAATGAACAATAGTATAAGAGTTACACCAATACACCACAATACACCATGCACAATATATGAGAAATAATCAATAGATATTGTTCAAGGGAAGCTACAACTTCCAAATATAAAGGGAGGTATAAAACTCCAAAAGGAAGATACAATCCTCCAATATCAAGAGAAGGTTGACCTCTCCATCATTTTCCCTTCCTTCCACCCAAGAATATATGAGAGATAATAAAACTTTACATTAAATTATCACCATCAATCAACCATCACATAGAACCTGATAATGCTTCCTGAGACTTCTTCAACTTCTGCAATTATTCAATTCTTGGAATACTCTAATCCTGTAGATAATATTACTCAATGTATTCTCTAAAACTCTTCCAAGTTTCACTCCTTGACTCCTCCCAAAAAGGGAGTTATAGAGAAAATGGTAGACCTTATTCAATTATGGTTTATTCAGGAGAGCGAACTTGTACAGAATGCTCCGCACTCAATATTTAACATCAGATTCTAAAATATGTACATAGGAAACTAAAGCTCGTAATTTTTCCAATGCAATTAGTCTCACTTCATCTGGATTCTCTATTAAGAATTTATAATTGTTTTACCCAGAACACTTGTTTATGACTAGCTTCAGGACTAGTCAAAAACCATATCTTCCACAGAGTGTATCTCCAAAATTATAGCAAATAAAGAGCTGAAATTTTCACCACGGGTACCTATATATGTCTTCTCACTAGCCTCTGAATTTCACCATCTGAATCATTCTAGAAAAAACGTTATAGCGAAAATGGTAAGATGACCTGTAAATAACATACCTTAGAACACATCACCAAGAGACTTCATCCTCCTTTGAAATTCGGACTTCTTTACTTCAAATTTCCTCTGAAATTCAAATTATATCCTTGTGTTCATTAACAAACTTGTTTGTATCAAATGAATGTTTAATGATATGTATTTATACCCTTTATGTCACTTCCTTTTAAAATTAGGGCCGACCTGACACTTTCTTATTTTGTAATTCTTTTCTTTAATTATCTTCAGGTCCGACCTGTACTTCCTTCTTCAATTCACTTTGTCATCTTCAAAAATTCATTTCTCCTCAAACATGAGGATCCATGTGACATGCCACCTACCACCGGAAACAACATGAATTATAATATCCATCCATGGGTGTTTTATATGCATGTGCATTGTCCTTCATGTCCAAATACCTTCATCAATCTTGGGGTCCAAAACCAATGACTAGGGTTGACATCAATGACAACAACCAATCTTCCAACAATCTCCCCCTTTGTCATTGATGGAAACACTCATGCTCCCCCTGTCATCATGATCTCAATTTCTCTTCCCCTTTGACATCAATGGAAAAGGGTGGGGTTTCTCCCCCTGAGTTCAATGGAAAATCTTCTTTGGGGTTGCTCCCCCTGAACATATAGCACTTAATAACACTTCATTTTTATGGTCTCTTTCTTTATTGGATCTTTTTCATGGATTTATGACGTATATGTTACTTAGTCTTCTTGTTGCAGTTTTAACCAGTCTTCCTAAACCTTCTTCTTTGATTTTTCATCTTTGTGAGTCAAACATGAGAGTATATCCTTGATCACACATTTTACTAACACTGAGTAGATTATGCTTCAAGTCTTCAACCAATAGGACATTATTTGCTTTTACATTTTTTCTTCCAAGATCTACTACACCTTTTCCAAGTATTTTGGAAGATGAGTCATCTCCAAATGCAACATTTCCACCCTTTTTCTTCAAGATAATGAATTTGTCTTGATCCCCGATCATGTGTGAAGAACATCCACTGTCTATGTACCATTCATATTCTTCTTTACATTCTTTAGCGGTCAATGCTATTCGAAAATATTCATTGTTTGGAATCTCTTTCCTTCTCCATACTGTGGTTAGCATAGGGACATTTGGCATAGGAGAATCTTCATTCATATATCTGCAATCTCATGCTTTGTGACCAAGATAATTACATTTGTAGCATACAATATTTTTTTCCATCAATGGGGAGAATGAATTATAAATTATGTTTAAAAAACCACGATTATTTCCATATCTTCT
>JASDQU010103351.1:364019-395520 GCA_032191745.1 Picea mariana | reverse complement strand
CCAGATCCTCCTTCCCCGAGCTAGGATACAGAACTAAGCCTTCTACAATCACTTGCACCCAGCTCTGTAAGCTTCACATAGTATGCATAGGGCACTTACAATCCTTTGATCACATAGATCTATCACTTAGCACATCGGCCTAACATCACATAGATGCCCCTTCCTTAGCACTTAGCACACTTGCAATTGCTACCTCTTACATTGCCTAGACATCTATTTATACTTTACAAAATAGGCCTAAACATGGGTGAACCCATGGGACAATATCCCATACCCATTAGATAATATCAAACCTCAAAAAGGACCCAGAAAGAGGCCGAGATCCCACGATCTCTGCTTCATCTTGCGCTCCTCCTTCGACAAGTTGTTGAAGTCCCAAATTAGGTCAAACTTGACCAAGTATCTCCCACAACTTGGTCAAGGGCCAACAGGCCCCCAACACTCACTTGTGACTTGTCTCGATTCACTATGATATGGGTAGTTCTGCTTCAAAATTCTTGAGCTTGGCTCGAGCTACTTCGACTTGTTGTTGTGCCATAGCCTCTTGTTCAATGAACTCTTGGATGACTGTCTCATTCACGGGTCCTTATAGGCGTTGTTATGCTGCAGCAACAACTTGCTCCATTTCTTCTCCTTGACCTTCAATCTCTATGAATAGTTGGTAAATCTCATCCTGTACAGGTTGGACTCTTTGGGTCACTTCCATGATTTTTCTCTGAATGGTGTGACCCTACTGCTGGGCAATGCGCTGCTCCTGGGATCGTTTCATTCTTTCCATAGCTGACAGGGGATTCAACTATGCCTGTATTGTCTCTTCTTGTTGCTTCACCTCCTAGAGTTGTGACTCCAGTGCCTTTAAGTCTGCATTCTCAGTGATTTTCTCATAAGTCTGGGCACTATGGTCATTGAGTTTCTTGCATTCCATGGCAAAAGATTTTATTCTCTTGACTGTGCTTCGGGCAATCGCTTCTCTTTGATCTCTGACATCTTGTGGAATGTTGGGCATTGTGCGGAGCTTTAACTCTGCTATTATTTATTGTTGTTGTTGGATGGCTTCTGGGAGATTCTTTACTTGATGCTCAACCTGGTCTTCTTCTTGTGGCTCTAAGCCTGTCATAGAGAAAAGTGCTTTGTTGACTGATTCTTTTACCTCGAGTTTCCCTATGAACAATTGTTCCTTTTCTTGCTACATTTGCACTTTCTCCTCGTCAAACTTTTTCTGGAGAGAAATCTTCTCCTGCTCTGCAACTCGACGTTGTTCTACAAGTACTCCTTGTACTTGCATCAAATTTTGGGTGACTTGTTATGTTTCCTCTTGTGCTCATCGAAGGCAAGCTTCAATTGCATCTACTAGGCGGTGGAGTTGAGCTGCTTCATCTCCCAATTCTTGTTCTCCCGATGGCAAGGGTGCAGTGGAGATTGTGCGACTTGACTGAATAGCCTATTGTACCCCTTGGAGATCGACCTCAATTCTATGATATAGTTCCTCCTACTTCGCTCCTTGTTTCTCCGTGATTTCCAGTGAAGCATCATTTAGAGCTACTATGATGAAGTCAAAGTCATCAGGAGTAAGTGTAGTCTACATCTTGGTCAGGCTCATCTCTGGGCGGTGTTACTTCATCTTTATTTTTTTCAGCTTCTATGTCCTTCATCTCTTCTACATCACCATCACCTCCTTGCTCAAGTGATATGGAAGCATTCTTCCCTAAGGCGCTACTTAAATCTTGGATCTCTTCATTCTTCTATCTTATGTTGGTTCCAAGTGTGTCTTGTTTTTTGTGAGTGGTCTCTAGGCTATCTAGTTCAGGATCAGACATCTCTGTGGGGTCGATGGGGATAAGGATGTCTACGGACCAATCCTTAGTGATCTCTTCCAGGTCCTCTTCTGTAAGTTTATAGTACGACTAGATTTTTTCCTTGTGTTCATCGGCTCGCATTGTAATGTAAATGAAATGTCGATCTGTGTTGAACTTCATCAAGGGTTGAAATCTCTGTAAAGTGTTTGGAGTCATGCAAGGCTGAGCTTCGATGGCTCTCTTTAGTTGAAAATAGTATGTATGAAAAATAGCGTTTGACTATCATTGTTTGTTCATATCGCTTGAGTACCAAAGGGTAGCGAACTTCACGGCAAGCGACTCAAATGGATCGATATCCGGGAAGGTATCACCTTTCGTCATCTCCCAGGAAACAAAGGTGATAAGGATCAGGAGCCAGCTGAAATGGAACTCATAGCCTTGATCCTAGGCTTCATGGCAGTCTAGTTCAAGCTGATTGACTAGGTACTTCGCCCAGTTCATATGTAAGCCTTCTACACACTTCTCTGCGAGGTCGACGACAAATCTTGTGACCTGTGTGGGTCAGTTCTTGTGTACCATCTTTCCATCTATCAACTGACATGCTTGGCACACAACGCCATTCTGGATGGAGGCTAGCTTGTAGCCTCATGTCCCATTCTTGACATCGTCGTATGTATATTTAATCCTCTGTGCTAACGCACGATCTGTGTCCTTCCCTGGGTAGAACACCTGCGGGCCAGGTCCTTGCATACTTAACCCTGTGATCTTGTGGATCAACATTGGATAGACTGTAATACAGCGGTCTAGCCATAAATANTTCGAAGTGTGGGATTTTCATGACATTTGACAAGGTGGACTGCGTGATTTTCGTCGTCCACGACTAAAGGATGATCTTTGAGTTCTTTCCCTTTGTCTCATTTAGGTATTTGTACGGGGCGAGAAAGTTGTGGTTCTTGCGATCTCTGAGGTTGAAGTCACTGAACTTCAACGGTACGATCTTGTCATGTTGCGCTCAAACTGCACCTATCCCCTTCGGGAGGTACGCAGTAACTATGGTGTACTCAAAATATCTGGGTATGCTATCACGATTTACTGCGTCGGCTAGAGGCGGGATATAGTCAGGTAATATAGATGGGATCAACTTCGCATTGGCTAGGTCATCTTTATGTTTGGTTCGCTTTTCTTCTAACGGTCTGGATGATCCCTCTCTGCGAGTAGTTGACGGAGAGGCTTTCAGTCCTCTCATCGATGAGGCTTGTATACCTGCAGACATCGACATTGCTCTTTCAGTCATGAGGTCAATAAGAATTTCCTCGACATTTTTCTCTGTCGCGCTAAACTCGTTCGACATACACGCTCGGGTTTGAAAATCTCAGGGTCGAAGAGTAATCTCTTAATGTAATAGGATAGATGGAAAAAGTGTGATGATCAGTGTGTGAAAATCAACTAATCTATGGGCTCAAATTCACGGTTTAGAAAAAGTGTTCTCGGTGTGTGGCGTGATGGGATAAATAGATACTTTGTAATGGATCTCTTGCAACAGGTAAGAAGCCTTCATTAACTCAGTTATGTATGTTATGGCACAGTCCCAACGGTATGGTGGCAAGTTGTCTAACCATTAATGCCTTTCTTCCCGTTCTGTGCATCAGTCAAATGGTTATACTGTCTTTAATGGCTATATTTCTTCGCCATGGCAAAGTGCCATGTGACGTTGTTCTGGTATTCCGGCGAAGCTCTAATTTTGTAATTTTTCCTTCTGCGAAGTTCCCTCGGGAACCTTCTGGAACTTTTCAATCTTATCTCTCTTCTTACTTAGTTTTCTAGCCTTCTTTCCAGTGAGATTCATCTCGGAATTCCTTTTTCCATTCTGATTCTTATCTTCTTTTGGCATAGTAACTTCGTGTTGTTGAGATTCTCTCCTAGAAATCAAGGGCAATACTTCATCTGTATCTGGAATAGGTACTGCAATATTCTATGGGTCTTCTAGTGTTCTTCCAGCTTCGACATTCCAATCTTTGGTTTTAAATAGCTTCTCTCAGTTCTACTATTCTTCAATCAAGTGTGTGATCCTCCTAGTCATGAAATCTTTTAGCTCTTGCTTCTTTTGTTCTAAGACTTCTTTTTCTTCTCTTCTGGCCTGATCTCTTTCAATCCAAGGTTTTCTGAGCAACATAGTAAATGGAGCGTTGTCCTCAATAAATTTACCAACTTCAAATTCTTCCTCTATCGAAGTTCCCTTGGCACTCATAGATATCTGGGTAATGTTTCCACATAGGTTTATCAGCTTTCCTCTGAATAGTCCTATTCCTCCTAATGAAGGAATCATAGCAGGCCTTCATATAGCTTCCCAAGTTTTTTCTGTCATAATATTCACCTGTGTTTCCTCATACAGAACACAGTCAATGTCAAAGTCTCCTATTCTTACTTCAATACATTATTTTTCTTTGAAGACCTCTAATAAACTGATATGCCGGTGATCATTAAAGGTTTCTTTCATCTGTAGCAATATGTTCTCTGATTCTTTCTAGTGTTCGGCCATAATCTCAGTTGCTTGACTTTGCTCGTGGTCTTCTTGTGTCATATTCATCCTTTCAAGTTGAGCAATCATTCTAGGGCAATCCAAAACTTCATGGTCCATAGCTTTGCAATAGAGGAAACTAGGTTTTCTACCAGGGTATTCCTTAGCCAGATGTCCCGGTCTTCTGCAACTGTAACAAATCATTAATTCTCTCTTTCTCTTAAATGATCCCCATCCTTTCCTGTACTGTGCGCTAGGATCATAGTGGTTAACCTGCAAAAAATTATTTCTAAGATCCTGCACCCATTTGTTAGTCCAAACATTCTTTCTATACATAGGTATAACATATTTTTCACTATTCTTATCATATCTACCTTTATCACATCTTCTTTCATCCGTCAGTGCCCTAGTTTTTGAGCTAGGACAAATCTTATCAAACATGCCTAGATCCATACTTTAGAAAAAAAAAATTCCACTAATCTTACTTCTACAGAACACAAAGCTTCCAGATCTAAAACTTTTCACTATTCTTACCTTTATCATAGCACAAAGCATTCAAATCTTACCTCTTTTCTTCAGATTAGACTTCTTTTCTTTAGCACAGAGCTTCACAAACTAAGTAGATTACTATGCACTAGGGTGACAAATCTACGCATAGAGCTTTCACAATTTCAGGTCGGATCTTTGCACAAAGCTTATTCTTTCTCAGTTCCAAGCAATCACAGTTTCAGGTCATATCTTTGCACAAAGCTTCTTCTTTCTCAATTCCTAGCAATCACAGTTTCAGGTCCTGGCAATGGAACCATTTGTTGGCGCAGGGGCAGACCCAGGGTTCAACGCTACAACAGCACACCAACAAAACCCTAATTACCGGCCCTTTTGGAAACACCTGTGAAGCAGATGAAGTCTCACCCGGGATAGAGGCAGGGGTGTTTGCAGGACTCAGATGTATGCAACCTTAGATGGGACACGGATCTGTGATTCTAACACTTAACAGAGCACTTAGCAGTAAACATTCATCAACATTGAGTTCTTGGTAACAGCGCAGACAAACCCTAATTACAGAGCATCACAGTATTCAACTAGATCCACATCTAATAGCACTTAGCATAAAAGGAACATATTAGATCTAACAGATTTAGGCACTGATCATACTCACATAGGTCAGATCTAACATTTATTCTCTTTTATAAGCACAAAGCATTGACAGAAATCATTCATCTATATTAAAGCACTAAGCACATTAACATATAAGCACATCAACACATTGCACAAAGTAGAGCAACACAACATATACGTGGTTCACCCCCCCCCTTGGGATACGTCTACCAACTCTTCTTCTCTTCTATTATCTTTTGTTAATCAGTTACATGCACAGAGCCTCAAAAAACCTACTCTACATAGGACAGGATATCTGTGCGCACCTCGCCAGATCCTCCTTCCTCGAGCTAGGATACAGCACTAATCCTTCTACAGTCACTTGCGCTCATCTCTGCAAGATTCACACAGTATGCACACATCACTTACAATCCTTCAATAACATAGATCTAGCACTTAGCACATCGGCCTAACATCATATAGATGCCCCTTCCTTAGCACTTAGCACACTTGCAACTGCTACCTCTTACATTGCCTAGACATCTATTTATACTTTACAAAATAGGCCTAAACATGGGTGAACCCATGGTTCGATATCCCATACCCATTACATAATCCCAAACCCCAAAAAGGACCTAAAAAGGGATCGAGATCTCGCGATCTCTGCTTCATCTTGCGCTCCTCCTTCGACAGGCTATCAAAGTCCCAAATTAGGTCAAACTTGACCAAGGATCTCCCACAACTTGGTCAAGGGCCAACACACATCACCAAGAGACTTCATCCTCCCTTGAAATTCGACCTTCTTTACTTCAGATTTCCTCTGAAATTCGACTTATATCTCCTTGTTCATTGAAAAATTTGTGTGTATCAAATGAATATATAATGATATGTATTGTATCAAATGAATGTATAATGATATGTATTTATACCCTTTATGTCACTTCATTTTAACATTAGGGCCGACTTGACACTTTCTTATTTTGTAATTCTTGTCTTTAATTATCTTCAGGGTCGACCTATACTTCCTTCTTCAATTCACTTTTTCATCTTCAAAAATTCATTTCTCCTCAACCATGAGGATCCACGTGACGTGCCACCTACCACCGAAAACAACATGATGTATATTATCCATCCATGGATGTTGTATATGCATGTGCATTGTCCTTCATGTCCAAATACCTTCATCAATATTGGGGTTGAAATCAATGAAAACAACCAATCTTCCAACAATATTTTCCACCATACAAATACACTCATCATTACACCTTCTCCCTGCATTTCGTCAATAATATATCCCTAATCACACCATAAACCTCCATTTTCTCATGTTATTCATCCTATGTGATTAATACATAATTTTCCATATTTTTCGTGATTAAAATGATGATTATACAATAGTTTTGTTGATTATGTTTTAATATTATGTCTAAACAATATGTTGTCGCACTATTCCCACACTGGAAGTTATCTGGTACCCACACTAGAGGTCCTCTGGTACTCACACTCCAAGTCATCTGGTACCAAAAGGTTCTATAGTCATCGAGTACCTGCACAGTCATGTGGTACTCACACTCCAATCCATGTCATCCGATACTCATCCGGTACCATAATGTTCTAGAAACCATCCGGTACCAAAATGTTCTAGGTCACCTGGTACCAGCATCAGCAACCATCTGGTACTGGACTATAGTCAAAAATTTGGAATGCTTCTAGATAAAAATTGGAGACATGGGTTTTGTCCAGAATGATGTCGACATGTGGATCTATGTGTTATAGTTCACCCATATCGCATGTGCGGATCTCCATCTCAGGGGGAATGATTTTGCAAAAATTAGTAAAAATCTCAAACTACCAACTTGTGCCTCTATTTTCATGCAGATGGTATCATATCTAGAAAATCTACGATATGGGTTTTGTCTAGAATGTGGAAAATTGAGTAAGTTACAAGCACTTTTTCAAAATTCGAATTGTTTTGGAAGATATGGGTGGATCTCTAACTTGAATCTGCCCAAATTGATGAAAAACCCAGATTTTTGTGATTTTGCTCTAAAATTTGTAAAATTGGTTTTAACCAAAATCTGAGTTTGGGGGATTATGTTCTATCCTTTCTCCTTGGATTTTTATGTATAAATAGAGCCTCATATGGCTAAGAAGGGAGTCATTATTTTCATGAAGTTTTTTGTAAATGCGAGATTTATTCTTGTGAGAAAGCTTTAAGGACTTGTTAGCCATGTAAAAACATATTTTTTTATCTCAATGAAGAGTTGATTGTTGTTGATCCATTGTGCATCTCTTTAGCTTGATCTGATTGCTTTCAAGCAAGGTTAACTAGTGTGGGAAGGGCCCCTCATTCTGGTAACATATTGCTTCTTTCCTTTTGCTTTATAGATTAGATTGTAAATATGGTGTTTTTTATCTATGTGTTTTAATTACAATCCCATTGTTATTTGCATTTTGTGATTTAAATTTGTTCTCTTACATTATATTGATAAAAATAAACTCAGAGTTAATTGTTCCTTTCGTTAATTTGTCTTCATTCACTCATTCCTGGCATTATTAAGCAAAGACTATACATAGTTAAGAGTAGAGAATCATTTATACGTGTTAATTGTTATGTATTATGTATTGTTTCTTTTTATTCATAAAAAAAAATACAAAACAGATTTATTCTCTTACCTTCACCTATTGGCTCTTGAATCATATCATTGCTCATTAATTGAAACCATTTGTATTCTTGACTGATTATAAAGATAGTTCATTTCCATTCCATATGCACTCACCCAGGCAATCATTGTGTCCAACCAGATTCAGATAAGACTGATTGTAGAGTTAATTCATATCACTTCATTATTTACTTGTGTAGATTTATGTTCTTAAAATAATCATTTAAATACATGGGGGGTAGACCACTCTTCATGTCATTTCAATTTTTCTTTTTCTCTCTGTCATGGTTTTTTGTTTCTAAAAGACTTGATGGTTTTAAACGATATTATTATTTACACAGTCCCTTTAAGAGTAGAACACGAATAAGCATAATTTCCTCATTCATTTTGTGTTGAACTAAGTGTTTTTCATAAGGTATATATTCATTGTTCTTTATTCCCCATTGTCTTCCAATCCTTGTTTCTTTACATTTGGTGTACTCACTTGAGGAACAATCTCTGCATTTAAAGATTGATTTCATTTATTGTCTCGATTTCCTTTTTAATCTAGTTTGCTTTTGCATTGTTTTTCTTTTGCTTTGACTTAATTCTTTCATAGTTCAAATCTCCTTCTATTTCCTGCACTTTAATTCTTGTGCTTGGTTTTATTTCCTACACTTTACTTTCATCTCATTTCTTGCACCTTAATTTTTCATAGTTCCAATCACCAAAGAAAATATTAAAGGTCTAACTCGTGAAATATGGCCTCCCCGTGTTGGGTTTATACCTAAGGTGTTAGTTTATTTCCTGTCAATTGAATTCATTTTCGTTTGCTTGTTTTTTTTATTGCATTTAAGTGTGGATCCGCTATAGGAAATAATCATTGAAGGACAGAAAACTTAAGTAAGCTACTCACGATTAATCACACGAACATCATCCCAAGTGCATGAAATAATGTGATCTAAGCCTTTATAGCACTAAGTTATTTCTATGTCCCAATGATGATGAATCCTTTATGTTTATCTCCCGCATTTTACATTTAAATTCTACAGTGTGGGTTTGAAGATTGTTTTGTCAGCTTTAGATTAGGCTAGACTAGGCTCCAATCCTGCATTTCATGTGCTTGCACCTCGAAGTTTACGAGCCACAGTTGATAAATTAATGTAGGAATTAATAGTGCATATATTTATCCCCACATGTACCTTTAGATGCCTTCTAAACAAATTTCAAGTTTTGTTCTCTGAAGCATTCCAGAAAAAAAAATATAGCGAAAATTTCAAGATGACTCTCTTGAAGAAGAAAAACCCTAAGATCGATGCTCTGATACCAAATGCTACGATTCAACGCCTTAAAATTGATAAAAATTCAATGAATATAATCCACTTCAACAGGGAAACCTCCTTTTACAGTATATCCAATTCATAATACAATATTAGATGTGATAAGATGCTAAGACAAGGTCTCGTTGGTGTGTGTGTGTGTGTGTATGTGTGTGTGTGTGTGTGTGTGAGAGAGAGAGAGAGAGAGAGAGAGAGAGAGAAATGGTACAATTAAGGGTTCTAGCTGACATTCAATTATAATACTATAAATGTAATAATTTAATATCTAGGGCTTAATAAGGGGTTTCACACATAAAATGGGGCTTTTTCTAGATCTTAACATAATGAGGCCATATGATACTCTTTAATGGGGCAAGAGTCATAATGAAAATGTATCCTACCACCTTATTTAACTAGAACCGAAGTTTGAAAAGAAGCTCGAAGCAACCTTCCTATTGACTTGGGAAGATATGCAATGTAAAACATCATGTTGAACCCAAAATAGGTTTTTGGGTCAACAATTATTAGGGAGCAATCAAACCTATAAATCGGTTTAATATAGGCCACCCTTAGATCCAAATAAAGGTGAATAACAACAGTTTGACATATACAACCCCTAGGTTCCTTGTTAATCGTATTTCTCTTCAAGAGCTCGATTCAAGTGAGAATTGCATATTCAATCAAATACTAATGAGTTTGTAAATTTGCCAAACTTGACTATTCTCAACCTTTCCCACAAAAATACAAGTGAGTTTATACTGAGTATTTGGCATAGATTTAATAAAAAATCCTTTATAGAAAATAGTGGATCCTTATGTGGGAAACCTCTATTAAAACCATGTAGCGGAGCTCTAGATATCGTTATTATTTATTTTGAAAATGTGATTGTATTCCAATTCAATGCGACCATAACCCATTTCAAATTTATGAGAATTTGAGAAGCTATTGTCGAAATCATTGTTGCATCAATTGTTGATGGTTCTTTGTTAAGTATTTGTTATCATAGGTTCAAATTAGTCGATGCCATTGACATGTCTTCATCTTCGTTTTCCCCTTCGAAGAAGTATATGGAAGAAGATATGGGAAATGGGAGTGAAAAACTAATAAATTTCCATGGAGGTGATCATTTGACAATAGATGATGTTCTCATTGAAAGAAGAAAATTCTTGGGAAAATCTAGTTATGGAGTTGTCTACAAAGCCAGGTTAAGCAGTGGTTGTATGATATCACTTCAGATTTTCTAAGATGGATATTTGAGAAGTACAAAAGAATTCATGCCTACCACTCAAGACTTGGATACTATCAAGCATAAGCATATTGTTTCTCTGACAACATTTTATTCAGCGACAAGAGGCAAGAAATTACTTACCTTTGATTGATTTCCTAGAGGAAGCCTGATAGAACTACTACATAGTGATTTTCAATATCATCTTCATCGTTTTGGTTCTGATCATAAAATTTAGTGTTGTAAAAAATTATGATTTTTCTGTCTCTCAGGGTAGGGAAATTACTTCAACCATGGCTTATCCCTAAGTTGTGTTTTATCTATATCTATGAAATGCATGGTTTATCATTCTTTAAGGATTGAATTCTAGAGTCAACAATTGCTCAAAACTAGTGTTCTCATTACCCATCCATTTGAGGCATTTTCCTCCCATTTTGTGTAGCATGTACTAAATCATAACCACTTGATTCAAGCCACTTAACTCTAGGTTTACCTTTTGCAAGGACTTATTTTACACTTTACTTCTTATATAGAGTCCATTATGATATTTAAGGAAAGTAGCAATGGAGAAGTTGATTGATTACTCTACATTTTTACAAATGAAAACAAAATGCTTGTAGTTGTAGTTACTAGAGAGATGGTTATGTAATTGGACAGTTTGCAAAAGATAAATAGGGGATAGTTATATTCCATCTCATTGGTGATACTCGTACATCTAAAAGGCACTACCTCTTACTAGGGAATCTAGATTGCATGCCTAACCTGATATAGCATACAAGGACTCACATTGTAGTTCCTAGCCAAGGTCACAATACTTGAGTCTTCCTTGCTTTAAAGGAGGAACATGGCCTTGGAGGATAGAGATGCTTCTTTCTCATTGGCATCTACTTGATAGCATGAGATATCCATTCTTATAAAAAAAAATCAAATGGAAATATTTGACCTACTTTTGGGATATTTTATGGAGGTCAATATCAGGGATGAGATACTTGAGCATTCATAGCCTTGTTTCACTTGGCTACATTTTCAACTTCAAAGTTGTGTCTTATTGTTACTAATGTGAATTATTTTGTTTCATTTATGAACCTTCAACATAGGAAACTTTTGTAAAAGGAAGCAAGTCCAAAAAATTTTGCATTAGCACTTTGTGATTAAAAAAAGTAGATACATATTTCGAAAAAGGAATGTGCAAGAAAATTCTTAAAAAATTTATGAAAACCAAATGAGAAAAATCTAGCTCACCCAACTCTATAAATTTATGATCACTCACACAACACTAACAAAATTATATTACCTTATCGTATCTAATCAATATGAGATTTGGTTTGGGTTTTGTGGTAAATACATCCACAAAAGTGGACTAAAGACAATTGGGATTATTGATCAAATTTGAATTGTCAATGCATAATGGAGTGGAAAAGGCACCAAATTGGCTTCATTGCTTAAGAAATTTGAATGAGGCCTTTGATAAGGAAGGGTTGAGGAAACTAAAATTGATGCCACTATTGTCATAGGCCCAACCATTGATAAGGGATCCCACAATATCAAGATGTCAAAAAGGATGACACAAGTTGAGGAATAGTTTGTGGCAACCATTGTTGTTGTTGTTGTTGTTGCTTCTATTGTTATTATTGTTCCTTCAATAAGATGTTGAATCTAGGCACATCCTAGAATTTGCATTTCATGAGACAGAATTTTGTTTAGATATTTTCTCAAATGGATTGGCGACATAGAAGGGTGATTAAAAGTTTCTTTGAGTTTGTTGTTTGTGTGGGTATTTCTCTATTAGACATGTATGAAAAAGTTAGAGCATGGAAGATGCATGAAATGTGCTTGACAAGATGTTGAAACCAATATTGTCTCTTTTGAATGTTATAATCCCCAAAACATCATGCTAGATCCACAACAAAGGAAACCATGGTGCCAAAAACCTAATTTTCCTAACATAGTCCAATGCGCCTAAACCTATAATTTTATCCATTAAAGTGAAAAGTGAAATGTGAAAGTGAACAGTTGTGCATTGAATGGTTCTTTTTGGTTTTCTTTGTTTGTTTTTTTTTTATATATTGTGAAATTATTGTTATATATAATTAAATATATAATGTTTATAGTGTTAGGATAAAATAATATATAATATTTTGGTTAGTCATGCATGGTAGGTGCAAGGGGTTAGTGCTAGACCACAAAGGACATGAAGAGGATAATTATGCGTGGGGATGGGGGGTAGCATCTCATAATGAGGTAGAGGTGTTGCCTTTATATCAAGAGCTTCTCCAAATCAAGGTGAGAGGTATTAACAAATCTAGGATTGTAAGAGACTCTAATATCATAATACAATCAATGTGTAGCAGCACAAGTAAGCAAGATAGTTGTCTAGGAAGATTAATACAAAGAGTGTGAGTGTTGATGGAAACATTTGAATCCATTGAATATTTCCAGGCTTTGTGAAGCTAGAATTCCATGGATAATATAAGAGAAAATGAGGGAGCTAGGCTAGTAGTGGGAACATTAAGAATCAAAGTGGGGGGCTATATCAAAGATGTATCTACCATGAGATGCATTGTTTAGTCACGTGTCAACACACATGTGCAGAGGAACAAGTGGAAGCACTTGGAAAGGGTGATAGGACATGCATTTAATATCTAGAATGTCATCGTATTCCCTCTCCCAAGCACTGGTGGTGTGGATATATTTTTGGAAAATTAGACTTATGATGCATGAAAGGTATAGATGTCAGGGAAGCTTTTCATTTCTATTTGTGTAGTAGTGGAGGGCGGTGACAAAGAAGGACTCCAAGACCTAGATTTTCTTGGATTTTAGTGGCAATTAATGTGGATAGATGGGTTGGGGTGGAAAATATTACAAATTTGTGTCTTGGTAAGGGAGCTTCGAAGATGAAGAGGAGAATAAGGGGGGGAAATTTGTCACAGAAATTTGTATGACATAAGAACTAAAATGGGGGGGTTCATTGCTACTCTAATAGATTCATGTTGTGTGAAGTAAAGGAGCTTCATCATAGCCTTTGGTTTTGTGAGGCTCAAGTCGTAGAGACTTAGGAGGCATTGTCTTTTTCCAACCATAGACGGGAAGGCTAGAAAACAGAGACAAAAGATAGAGCTAAGAAAATGACACAGTCTTAAGATATCCTCCACATGCAAACTACCCAATGGTTAGAGGCACAAATGCTCAAGGAAGAAGGGTTAAAAGGATTCATAGATGTAAAAAATAAGCATATTGAAGAGTTGGATGTTGAATTTAGGTTATTATATGAAGTGGCTTTACGATTTTATAGAGGCTCAAGCTTCCATGGAGAGTAGCCACCTATTGTCTCCATTAGATCAACACCTCCTGTAACAAAAAAGGAAGAAACAATACAGCAAGTTGAGGATAACATGGAGGTGGGGCATGAAGACTTGGGAACTATTCTCCTATAAACCATCAAATAGGAGGCCCATAGTAGCCATGACTTCAAATAATTCCAACTTTTCCTAATGTATTGCAGAGTAGTTTTGTTATTAGAATAGTTTGTTAGGAAATATATAAGTAAGATGAATATGTATCTCTCTAGAACAATAAGAATATGGCAGTAGCTAGGTAGCATTTTTTAAAGTAGGGTCCATCTTGAAAGTTTATTGATATTTTGAAGACTACTATAAGTTTTAAACCTTTTTAAAATAATGCAATGCGCTCACAATTATTAACACAGAAAAGAAAACAATTGTAATCACACATATATAGATATATTTACCCTGGAAACCCAACCAGGAAAACCAGCAACCTATTTTAGAGCCACACCTCTAATTCTATTCATGTTACAATTTCATTGTTTACAAAACAATATATAGGATCCCACAGCATCCAAAAAATCCCTGATCTATTAACCTTGGATTAGAACTCAACCATAGTTCCTTAACTGGAATTATAGTACCATGGACCAAAAAACTGTGTGCCATAAAACCTCCAAATATGAAAACCATACCGAGAAAAACTACTCGATAAAAAACTATCGATGATTTTCACTCGATGGGGCCCTTTGGGCCTCCTTGCGACCCCCCTCCCACTGAACCATTTGCAAAGAATATAACACATACCCAATAACTAATTTTTCATATTAATGAGCTATATAGTATGGTCACATTGTCTTTCTATTACAAATGATAAACATTCATGTATTGTGTGTGTGTGTGTGGAGTATGACCGAAAATTACTTATGCTTGACTAAGAGATCATTTTCCTTGGATGTAAGAAAACAGGTTAATGACCCAAGACTTTGGGGAATCTAGCAAGAATGGATTCCACCCCCTTATAGACCACCATCAATTTATTATAGGAGGTAAGGTTTTGTCTCTACATAATCATGCTAGGCATAGACATGGAAGTTGTAATGAACCAAATGCTTAAAATATCATAACAAAATAGAAGTGTGTACCATGTACATAATGTGAGCATGGATCACAACTCCAAGATATATAAGTTACACAATAACTCCTTAAATAATAAGAGAACCTCCTCTAAATAACCAGTTACATTCATACATCACAATTCACATCTCTCTAATAATGAATACATGATCTCTATATATACCTATTCACACTNCACTTGCACATGAGGCCCCTTTAATATTTTTTTTTTTTTTAAATAAAACGGTGGGACCTTTTATATTAGCAAAAACCAAAGTATACAGTGACTGGTGTTGGCTCCAGCTGGCCTTCCTTAGCAGGAAACTAGGACAGTTGGGCTGCCTCTGCTTGATACATGTCTATTGTTAAAACATATTTACGCTCACCCTGCCCGAGGGAAACCAGGGTGGCGGTGATATAGAGTTTCAAAAACCAGAGCATTCCTACGCTTAAAAAGTCTATGAAAACGAACTAGACCAGAACAGCATTAAAACTTCTAACCAGGACCCTTGGGTGGCTGTTTGCTCGAGCTCGCTCGCTTGTATCCCGTTCGACACCAGCCTGCTGGAATTGCAAACTCCTGTGCGCATGTTGGAAACTGCTTCTTCGGGGTGGTATTCGAGAAGGCTGCGAAAAGCATGTCCATTCGCTGCTCCATTCTTTCAAGACGATAGCCTAGGTCACCCAGCATGCTTCTGAGTTCAAAAACGAGTGGCAAGTGCCAGGGTTCCGAGAGGGCGGGCTGGTCTGGTTCTCCTTCATCGTCATGCTTCCGCCTGCCGGTGCTTCCTTCTGCTTCTGCCTTATGGTCTCCCATTGGACGAGTCGGTTTTTCCTTGCTCCTTTTTGTCCCTGTGGTGTCGCCTGGTGGGATTTCCTCCTCGAATATGCAGTGGGGGGGAAAGTCCAGGTGGGCAGCACTGTGTCTTTCCAGGTGGGCGTGCTTGGCTACCTCTGCCATGGGAGGTTGGTATTGCATGGCCTCCTCCGAACTGATCTGTTCAAAAATTTCCATAGGTGTCGACTAGGAGCGCCTCTTGCGTCGTATGGACGCCAAAACCAAGGCTTTCTCAAATTTTTGAATGCGCTTACGCCGGGATTCAGCCCTGTACCAGGCTGCTCCTCTGCGTGACTTGCCTCTGAGTCGAGGCATGATGAAGGCTTTTGTAGGAATGCGTATGGGTGGGGGTTGGAAGTGATGGGCGCCCTCTCTCTGCTCTATCCTTGACAGAAAACGGAGAGGTCTCTCGGACAGAGTGAGCACTGCAAAGGCCGAATACATCTTTGATCTGTCCCTTATCATTATAAAACCACTAGCGGCTACACACACGATCACCATTAACTCTGTGATTTGAGTGCTCTGCCTCCTGGTACCGCTCCCGCGCAAGGGGTCTCTTCGCATTAAGGTGGCGAGTGCAATCCATAAGTCGATTAATTGACGGAGGAATGGGGCCGGTTGATGCCATTTAATGAGCGTCATGGCATCCTTCCATGTGTCCTCAGCTGAGCTCTTGACACCCCATCCGGGGGGAGCATGTCCCTGGTGGCTAGATCGAGGCAGCTCCTGAAGATGTCTGAGGGGTCTGTGGCTTCATCCATCCAGCTGGAGAAGTCATCTTCCTTTTCAACTGCTTCGTTCGCTAAGAAGTCTGCTACTTGATTGGCCTCTCTCTTTACATTAGTAGGTACAATGTTGAGGGCTGGGGTGAGGAGATTTTTGAAGTCTTCTAGCAGTCCTGAGAGGCGCCAGCTTGGTGAAATTTTGGAAGGCATTTTTCCGTTCAGGATTTTGGTGATTAGATGAATGATCACCTGTGAGTCTCCTTCCAGGATTATGTTGCGATGGTCTTTCGTCAGTGCTGCCTGCAAACCTCTTAGTGAACCTGTTAATTCCGCCACATTGTTTGTCGTTTCCCCCAGGAAGCCTGTGAACAATCCCAGGAGTTTCCCTTCCGGGTCTCTTGCCAATGCGCCCCATCCTGCTGCTCCCGGATTGCCTTTGGCTGCACCATCAAAGTTGATTTTGATGAAGTGGTTAGGTGGAGGGGACCAGGTGGTGGGGCTGGCTTGAGGAGGTTTAGTGGTCCTTATGAATTGGTGAATGGAGGGGAGGGGTTGCCAATGTTGTAGAATATATTGCTCATCCGGTGTGCTTTGGAGTTCCTCCAACCTCCAGGAGCGGGATCTGATAGTTTCCTTGATCCGTGTGCTAATTGTCTCCCAAATGGCTTCCGGTGGAGAGACTTGCGAGTGAAAGATTCTTTTATTTCTTTCCTTCCATAGCTGCCAAAGGATGAAGCCTGGTAAAAGCTGCAAGATATGGTTCAGTAGCGTGCTTTTGTATGAGATGTTGTCCCAGTGCTCTATTGTTTCGTTTACACTGCTCCGGTGTTGTCCCGATTTTTGCATGATTTGTGTGCTTTGATCCCAGACACTTTGACTGTAGCTACAGCCATTGAAGAGATGTTCCTTGGTTTCTTCCTGCTGACAGCAGAGCACACAAAGGGAGGGACCAATGAAGCCATGCTTTCTAATATTGTCCCAAGTGAGCGTCCTGTTGTGCACCACTAGCCAGAGGAAGGTAGAGACCTTCGGCCAGATGGCTGAGTTCCAGACTTTGTTCCAAATGGCCTTTTTGTCGTTCGCTTGATGACGGCTGTGGATGTTGTAGGATTCCTTGATTGTGAAGGTTCCCACGGTGGAGTAGCCCCATCTCAAGATATCCGCCTCTCCTCTGACTGGTATTTGGCATTTTTTGGCCTGAATGTGCCAGCTATCCAGGTTGAAGTCTTCAGTGACGCTCAGGTCCTGATGGGTGAGTTTCCAGTCACGCCAATGTCGGTGTTGCTCTTGTGGTTTCCATAGATCTTTAACTTTCAGGGAGGCTTGCGGGTCAATGGCTTCTTGAAGCGCGACAAGGTCTTCAAATGCATTCAGCGGTTTGAACTGTTGCCATGAGTCTTGCCAGAGCAAGGCGCTTTCTCCATCCCTGATCTCCCAGAAGGCATGGTTTTGAATCAGGGTGTGGTTTTGCCATGCGATATTCCAAATGTTGGACCCATTGATCTTTGTGTTGTGCATGATTAATTGATTTTCTGGTGTTAGTGGAGCGTACTTGTGCCTCCATATGCTGGCCCAGGCTGTTGCAGGAGCTTTCAGCCATCGCCACTAGATCTTTGCGCCCATTACTTGATTGAGTTTTCTCGGATTGCGTAGGCCTAATCCACCTTGACTTTTTGGCATGCAAATTTTGTCCTAGCCCACCAGGGCCCACTTTTTGTTTGGCTGGTGTCCATGCCAAAGGAAGTTGCGCTGCAGGGTTCTTATGGCTTTAATTACATGCTTGGGAGCTGCTAGGACCGTGAAAAGATAAGTGGGGAGGGCCTGCAGAACCGATTTCAGAAGGACAAGCCTGGAGGCAATATTGAGGGGCCTGAAGGTCCAGTTGCTTAGTCTGTTGGAAATGGAAAGGAGTAGGCTTTCCCAGGAGATGGATCTGGCAGCAGCTCCCGTAAGGGGGACACCTAGGTAATTGGACGGAAGGGAGCTCCTTGGTATGCCAAGGAGTCTGGAGATATGGATCTGGACTGAAGCGGGGGTGTTGAAGAAATAGAGTTTGGACTTGTCCAGGTTCAAAGACATGCCTGAAGCTTCCGTGAAGTCAGAGAGGATAGAGTTGAGCGAGAGGGCTTCCTTTGTCGAGGGGGAGTTAAGTAGGAGCGTTTCATCTACGAACTGGCTGTGGGAGAGAGCTGGCTGAAGATTGTGGAGAGGCAGCTACTTGAGGGATCCATCTGTGATTGCCACTGAGAGGGGGTCTCCCTGCCGGATTCCTCGGGAAGGAGAGAAGGGCGCAGAAGGCACACCATTGACTAGAATGGAGAAGAAGGTGGAGGAGATAAGATTAAGGATCCATTTGACCCATCCTTGATCGAAACCAAAGGATTCAAGGATGGCTTTGAGATATTGCCAGCTGGCTCTGTCAAAAGCTTTGGAGAGGTCCAGTTTTATTAACATACCTGGGGTGTGGGAGGTTTTGAGAGAGTGTATAACCTCATGCGCAAGGATGATGATGTCCGTGATCTGCCTTCCTTCCACGTACCCTGCTTGTTCTTTGGAGATGACATGAGTCAGTATAGGTTTCAGCCTGTTGTCTATAACCTTTGTGATGATTTTGTAGACCACGTTGCAGAGGGCAATGGGTCTGAAGTTCTTTGGATTGGTGACTCTCTCTTCTTTGGGAATGAGGGTGAGGAAGGTTGCATTTAGCGCTGGAAGGACCACACACGCAGCTCTCAATTCCTCAACCACCGCCCATACATCCCTTTTTACTAAGTCCCAGCAATGATGGAAGAAATCGGTGGCGAACCCGTCTGGGCCTGGGGCCTTACCTGAGGGCATGTATCGTATTGCCTGATCCACTTCCTCCTGCGTGATAGGCCTAGTGAGGGATGTGTTTTGTTCCGGGGTTACTAAGGTCGGTATATGCCTTGTGATTCTGTGGATGGTTGCTGATCTGTCCTTCTGGGTTTCTGTTAGGAGATCCCGATAGAAGTTGATGAGTTCCGCCTCAATCTTTGAGTGCTCTCGGATTGTGTTTCCTTGGCCATCTTCAAGATGTGTGATCCTGTTTACATGCCTTCTGTGCACTACTGTTCTATGAAAGAATTTGGTGTTTCTCTCCCCTTCCTTCAGCCATTGCACACGAGATTTCCGTTTCCATAAAATCTCCTCCTGTTTTCGTCATTCTTCTAGCTGTTGTCTGAGCGTCTCTTCCTCTTGCATAAGATCGGCTGGTCTGGAACCTGAGATGAATGTTTTCTGGATTTGCTCTAACTGTTTTTCGATATCTTGAATGCTTTGGAAGATGTCTCCAAAGCAGTTCTTGTTCCATTGTTTCAGCAGCATTTTAAAGTTTTTTAGTCTTTGCTGAAGTTTGTACATGTTTGAGCCGTGATTTATTTCTGCATGCGCCCACCAGTCCTTGGCTAGTTGCTGGAAGTCTGGATGAAGAAGCCAGAATTTTTCGAATCGGAAGGGCTTGAGTTTGGGTATGTCTTGGATGTTCATGCTGAGGAGCAGCGGCCAGTGATCTGATCCAGCTCTGGGAATGATTAGGCTTTCCAGTTGTGAGCCCGACTCCATTAATTCCTCAGCGACCAGGAAGCGATCCAGCCGGCAAGCTATGTGTTGGGCACCCGATCTGCGATTTGACTAGGTGAAAGTGCCATTGTTGTTCTCTATATCTACTAATTTAAGATTATCAATGAGAGCTTTGAACTTACCGTTGTCTTGCTCCAGTCTTTTTGTGCCTCCGTTTTTTTCCTCTGGTGTGAGGATCATGTTGAAATTCCCGCCTAGTATCCAATTGCGTGTGGGCACTAAGGTTTTGATGAGCTCTAGCCGCTGCATGAGTTTGTCTTTGTCCTACTGATTCTGGGGTCCATAGACATTCGTGATGTCCCCCTCTAGGTTCGAACCAATGATCTGGAAGCTTGCCATTATCGTACCCACAGTTGAGAAGGGGTTGTGAATGCTTATGCTGGCGGGGTTCCAGAGAATGGCCAATCCTCCCGAGGCGCCTGCAGAGTCTGTTGATATGAAGTTGCAGTTTCTCCAAATTCGCTGAAAGATGGTTTCAGCTTCTGCTCCTGCACATTTGGTTTCTTGCAATAGGAGCATGTCTGGATTCTCAGCTTTTATACATTCTCGTAGGGTCCTTTTCTTGGACCTACCATTTAGTCCTCTAATGTTCCAAGTGAGGATTTTCATCATTGAGTTGATGACGGGGTTTGGAGGTAGACCTCCGAGATTTTGTGGATCTGTCCAGAATTTATCATGAGGTTGCCTGCCTCCCTGATTAGTTGTTGTGCTATTTTGCGCCCTCGTCTCTTGCTTTCTCGAGGGATTTTCTTCAAGCCTAGGTTCGAGTCCGAGGCTATGCCTAGACGTGCCGTGGAGCCTGTAGAGGAATTGAGGAAGACTTTGTGTACCTTGCGTAGCTGCTCTTCAGGGAGAGTTTGCAGGTCTTTCTGGTTCAGGGCTTCTTCTAAATTTTCCAGGTCTATGCCGGCAAGATCCCATTCATCCAGCTGCATTGGGGTGTCTCCATCTCCTTCGCCCCAATCTTCCATGTGTGCGAGGCCCCTTTACTATTAGGCTAACATTATTACATATATATTTACATGTTACATGTACATTTAGTCCCATATATGCTCCCCCTTGGGGTCATATCATATACACTTATCCCTATATATGCTCCCCTTGGGTCATAACAAAAGCAAGGATAATCCTATTAAAAATGTAGTATAAGGCTCGCATATACCAACACGACTGAGTGTGCTTAGAGTGTTTATGCCATCTCAATTAACTCACCTTGTCTCTCTTCTTGGTTGGATAGTCTTGTATTGGGAATCACGACTCAACTTGTATGGCTTGTCTTATCTCATTTGGACACATAAAGGCATGCTAGGGTAGGACTTCCTCCCTTCCAAAAACTATAGTAGTGAAAAATTACCCCATTTTTTTATTATCTACCTATATTTTTACAAAACGTTACTTTATTTAGGTGATGCCTCATTTGAAGTGTCTCCACTTGTCTTGTCTTGGTTGGCTCATATTTAACTAATTATTCTATCATATTCTACTCAGTTCATCTAGGTAGTTTAATCATCTAGCTTTCATTATCTCGACCTGTTTTGGCCATCTCGTATGGGCTTTCCTTTTCTCCACCTATATATTTTTGTATTATTCTCACATAAACCTATGTGTTTCTTCTTGGATATTGTAGGTTAGCTTATTTTTCTCATCTCATTTGGCCATGGCTTGATCAACCTTTCTAGGCTTGCCCCCCATAAAAAAAGATATAATTTTGCACAAATCCCTCTACTTGTTTTTTTACCAAAAGCTACTTTAATTAGGTTTTTCCTCCTTTATATAGGATTTTCTCATCTAAGCTTGTGTGTCTCTTCTCATTCATCTCGACTTTCCCACGCTCATTTGTTTCTATAGGATTATTATCTCCATCAATGTATCATATCTTGTTCCAAATTTTCAAGTCTCATCTTTCTCCACTCTGCTCGAGTAACCTCCAAAAAGTTTAGTTGTGAATAATTACTCTACTTTTTTCTCAATGGATCCTATGTTAATAATATTGATGCATGGTATGAATTAAATACACAAGAAAGGTGTGTACATTAATTCTATGATTTCTTAAGAGGACACCCTTCCTAGAAATATTGTAGCTCGTGCACTCTTAACTATGACATTTTGATGAGATGCATTATTGAATATATCAACTTATCTCATTACATACTAGAAGAGGGCATAGGGTAATTCCCTTGAGGTCGTCATCCTTATGCAAATATGTCTTACTCAACTTTTTACATTGGTATATTGAAGGTCTATGTAGAGAGAGGATGGAAAGAGAAACGGGTTGGCCATGGATCCATAGACCGACCATGCATACCATGTCCAATGGTAGAAACCAAGTTATTATATGGCCCCATGAATGGCCCACAAGCCTTAATATCATTAGTATTATATGTTCTTTGGCCATGAATAAGTTATTATGTCATCAATATCTTCATCACTACTAGCAATGGTTGAAATCATGCCCATTATTCCAGTGATGGAAAAAAAATTGTTTATAGGGTCACAAGCTCAATAAGACAATGGAGACTTGTCACCTAAAATCTTCTAAAGAAAAAATGTGAGGTCCTTACAACTCAAACCTCTTATCATCCATCCTAGAAATCTAGGCAGCAATCCCTATTCGCTAAGGGGAATAGTCAAAAATAAGAAAATAGATTGACAAATTTGCAACAATGAGATTATCTCTTCTAGACCAAAGCCACAAATAAAAGTCAGAAACTGGTCATTCAATAAATCAATGGCCACAATATCAATAAATCTCAAATCTTTTCACAACCAAAGATGATGTACAAGTACCTATAATTCTGACACGTAGCTTTACAACATGGGGAAACAATATGCATACTAACCAACACCAAAAGTGAGCTTCAAAAGGTTAAAAGGTAAACTACACTAACAAAATATCTTTCCATTTCTCACAAAGGTATCTCATTTGACAATGTCAATATACAAAAAGCATAAGAAAAATAGGGGATGTTCGAGATGCCTACATTAAAAAGGAAACCCCATTGTAGGGTGACACAAAAAACACTTAACACCCAAGTAAAATGTCAAAAGGTTTGTTTATAAGTGCCTCCCTTGATGGCCATAGCTATCCAACATTACCTCTCATGTTTTACTTAGTGGAGATTATAGAAAAATTGAAAGCCAACCACCCTACAAATGACCCATAGCCAATGTTTAGTGGACCTCTCATATTGTATTGCTAAACAATAGCAGTAAGAAGAAGAAATTCACCCGCCCTATAAATGAACCAAGTTAAAATTTCAAATGTAATCGACTAACATCTCAAATATCACCATGGTTCACATCAAAGAAAAAATTAAACAACAAAGAGCAAGGGACCTAATGGTAGCCCTATTGTTGTGGATAAAGCAACAAGATTAGAATTGCTTGCCCTACATGATTTCAATATCAATTGGTAGAAAAATGAACATCGATCATTCAACAAAATGTTACTACACCAAAGTATAATAAAGACATATGTCATTGTTTCCAAGAATACCTCTCATCTATTACTAAGTGGATATGGTAGAAATTAAATTAAAGTTAACTATCATACATATGACCCAAGGCAAGGGAGGTTTTGGGTTCTATCCCCACCCACTATAATGTGCTCAATGAAGGTTCTATATAGGCTAATGATTGTCTATACAATGTTTATGTGGTGTTATATAGCACTATGTATGGCCCATAAACCTTAAAGGCAATTAGTATGGCACAAAACACTAGATTTTGACCTCAAACCATGGTATAGGACCCAAGAACCATCCTTCATGTTGATAATATCAAAATTGCCACGATGTCTTAAATGTGGGCTAAATATTTCCTACACATGTCCTATGTGGTCGTCGAGCATGGACCATGAGCCCTAGAGGAAATTGGTATGGCCTTGGATCTTGTATGTAGACTTGTACCACAACATGGGCCATGATAATCATATGTGGTGTTACAAATCTCAAAATGGCCACCATATATTTATTTTAGGATAAAGACTCCATATGCATGGCCTACGTCGTGTTTAGAGTCATGCACATGGTCTGTGTTCCATATAGGAAAATTTTGTGGCTTAGGATGTTACCTTTTGAACCTAGATCATGTCTTAGGTCATTATAATAATCATTGCTAATGTTCCAAACTTTGGAATGGGTGCCACATCCCATTCAAATGACAAATAATCCTCTTTTATGGCATGTGTTGTGGCTTAAGGCCCCAAAGATGGCTCGCAATCCTTACATACCAATTTTATTGTTTAATACCTTGGCTTTTAGCATCAAGCCATGGCCTAGGCACCAAGAATCATCCTCGATGTTCTAACTTCAAAATAGCAACAATACCCAATTCACAAGACAAAATATTCCCTATGGAGGAATTAGGTGGTGGTTTTAGGACCCATTGATTAACCATGAGCTCTAGAGGAATATTTTATGACCTAATACCCTAGCCTTGGCCCCATACCATGGAATGAGCCTTGAGAACCATCTCTAGTGTACTAATCCTCTAAATGGTCACAATGTCTCACATGTAGTTTAAATATTCCCTACACAGTACATGTGTGGTAGTATTGGGCACAATGAATGACCCATATTGTTCCCCAAAGGCAATATGCGTGGCATTAGACCCTAAATTTAAACCATGTTCCATGGTGTGGACCACAAGGACATCATTAGTGTTAGAAAGGACAAAATGACCATCACATCCCACTTGTAGACCAAACATTCCCTCTGTAGGGCCTTTGTGATGGCTTCGAGCCCTATGCATGGTCCATGAGCCATAGAGGCAAATGTTATGGCTTAAGATTCTTCCTTTTCACCCTAGACAATAATGTGGGTTATGAGAACCATAGTTGGTGTGTCAAACCATGAAATGAGAAACATATCATGTCCACATGCCAAATATTTTGTTTATAGGGCCTCTATGTAATCCTCCATTCACATAGATATCATGGTTTTTTGAGGCTTATATGCTACCATGGATCAATAGTCATACACCTAATGCATGCGCCTAACCAACTAACCCACCTAGGCTATGCACCTAATGCTTTAGGAACATCCCAAACCCCTAACCCATAACTATCCCCTATTTCCTTAATTCATGGCACATGAGTCTCAAAATATTTTGGCCTTGAACCATTGCATGGATCATAAGAACCATCCTTGGCGAATTGGTTCTTAAAGTGGTGATTATATCTCACTCATAAGCTAAAGGGTCCTTATCTAGGGATTTTGTAATGGGTTGGGGCACTACCAATGTCTTATGAACCCTATAGGTAATAATTATCCCATTAGGCCCTATGTTTTAATCTCAAGCCATTACTTGGACTTGAAGATCCATCCCTTGTGTTGCTAATATGAAATGGCCACCATATCCCACTATATAGGAAAAATATCCCTTACCATGCCCATATTTGAGAGAACCATTTGTAGTTTTCCAAACATCCAAACAACAACCACATCAAACTTGTATGCCAAAGATTCCATATTCTACACATGTGTGATGACTCAACTTGACTTGCCCATCTTGTCTTGTTTGGTCACAGTTAGGCCTACTATATTAGGGTCACCTCCGCTCTAAAATGTATAGTCTCCTCATCTAATTATCTCCTTGTCTTTTTAACAGAGGATAATTTGTTTAGGTGTTGTCTCCTCTATGATATTTTCTCTTATCTCACTTTAGTTGGATTGTCTAATCCTACTTGTCTCATCTGAAATATATTTGTTTGTCTCAGTTATTTCATATCATATTTGTTGGTTTGACTTATATCTACTAGTTAATATTGTCTTGAATGGGTTTGTCTCATTCCCTACTCATTTATTCCTATATGCAATTTATCTCGATTAGCATAGCTAATTCATTTATTTGTTGGCTCCTATGTTTTGAATATGTCTTGACAAACATGAAGACCTCATATTTGCACGCTTGCAAAATATTTCCTACGCAAGGCTTGGGATGGCTCAAGTCCCTATGCATATCTCATGAGCCCCAAAGGAAAATTTTATGGCATAAAACTCTATATTTTGGCATTGGACGATGTCCTAATCCATGTGAACCATCCTTAGTGTGCCAAACTCAAAATGACATCCATATCTCACTTACTTAACAAATATTCCCTTTGTGGTACCTCTCTCTTAGTGGCCAAGGGTGCCACATATGGATCATGAGCTACATAGATAAATGTTATGGACATGTGAAAGACCCTAAGTATAGATTTGTATAGTAAACAAGTGATTTTATTAAAGTGGATATTGTTTTGAGATACACTCATATATTTAGTGTTATTTACATTAAATATTTGAATTAAAGAGGACTTATGGGGGAGGTTTTCTACAAACTTTCCCTGAAAAACTTTCTATGGGGGATATCGTTTTGAGATACATTCATGTATTTAGTGTTCTTTACATTAAAGAGGACTTATGGGAGAGGTTTTCTACAAACCACCCTAAAACTTTTCCTTAGTGTGCCAAACTCAAAATTGCAACCATATCCCACTCACTTAACAAATATTCCCTTTGCAGGACCTTAGTGACCAAGGGTGCCACATATTTATGTATTTATATATTTATTTTTATATATATAAATTAATTTATATATTTTATTTTTATAAAAATATTATCATTTAATATATATTAATATAGATTTATTTTAATTTAAAACTTTGATAATGTGTGTGTAAAGTATTTTTTTTACTTTATAGAGATGTTATTTATTTATTTTTATTGTAAAGTGATTTATATGACACATTTTATGTATCTATTCCAAGCTATATAAGAGTATTTCATTAATCTTAGACGGTATCTTGGAATAGTTTTAACAACTTAAAATATTTTAATTTATCTTGTTATCTCTTTTTTCTTTTTTCGGTTTAATATAATGTTATAAGTATAATAATTTTTTTGGTGTAATATAATGTTATAAGTATAATAAAAGATTTATTAGAAAATTTTACATAAAAACAATAATTATTTAAATCCTTATTATTATTAATATAACTAATTAAAATTAAACATATATGTAATACAACTTTATTTAAATGATTTGATATTATAAGCTAGGAAAAAGGGTTAAATCTAACTTCACACTTCTTTTGTTCCTTTTCTAACAATAATGGGTATCACTGTATTAGAAAAAAATATATGGCCCGATCATACAACATTGTAATACAAATCGAGGAGAGGGTCACATCCCATGAACAAAAGTCCATTGTCCTTGTTCCAAAAAAACTTGTCACTGCTTATCAAAACTATTAACTCATAAACTTGGTAAGTGTACTACCAAATGAATTGACCTAGTAGTAACTTAACTAGACAAAAATTACAAAATAGTCTGTCTATTGATTTCCTCATGGTGCATGTCCTTGATTGATTGGTCCACGGGGAAAGATATTTCTTTGGAAGCCTCCAATTTTGGCTTGGGATGGCGTTGATTTTCTATGCTCTCATCCTTGGGCTTGAATGGGCCACGGAAAAAGGAATCCACAATTGCAGTAGAAACTATCTAAGAAGGGGACTAAATTACCTCGGAAAGGTTGAGAAAACCAACGATGTGAGACACCAACGAAATCACTAAGTCCAGTATTAAATCCAACACCAGAAATTTATTTCTTTGAATTTGCATAAGGGCCCTAATTTCTCGCTCCATATCTTGTAGCATCTTTAGTTGTGTGGTTGTCTCAACAACATAGCAGTCTCGTTCCTGAATTTCCACAAACACTTTCCCCTCCCACTCCTCATTACAGCAACACCATTGTAAGTATTGTGTCACTACAAATTTCTAAGCCTCCATAGTCACATGCTCACATCAATTTACAATTCTTTTAACTTTAGTCAAATAATGCAAAACACCCATCACTTTTATAATAGTTTGTTGTGGTAAATAGGGAAAGAAGAGTGGTCCAAATCGAAATTATTTTGGGAAATGCATAGATATCTTCCTCCGAGGGCCTATTTCACTTCCTCGCCATGTTCCTTTTAGAAACACAAGCAGAACATGCCCCTAGACTTGCTTCACCAAGGCAAAGCCTTTGAGCAAGCGAGGAAGAGGAAATTGTGGACTCAATCCTTGTGTTAAGCTCCAATAAACCACATGCAAGTCAATTTGATCTATGGTACTCTTTATTAACTTGAGCACTAATAAATGAGTGCACTAGTAGTTGGGCCAAATTAAATGACATAAAGTATTGTTCTAATGGTCCTCATTTATGAGATAACTAAGCCCATTGCCCATTGTAAACTTAATGAAATTAATTGTCATGGGAGGGGGATGAAATAGGGAGCCCCACATTTTATTCTAATATATAATTCACTCATACCTACATTGATATTGGATAGGTGATTTTCTTCATGATTATGGGTTCTCGGAACTTCATAGAATTCAAGTGCAAGAAATTCTTTAGCCACTATTAGGATTTGATGGACAAGTCATGACGGGTAGGGATTATGGGATTTGTTTGATGTAGGAGGGACCTAATTATTATTAATAAATCACCAACTCTTATTGCATGTCTGAGCCTTTCCTCCTCCAGTAGTTTTAGTTCTTGATATGTTTCCACTGCCTTTGTCTCATTATTAGTGATGGTGCCTAATCCCCAAGCGAAGTCTACTTCCATTTTTCATTCTTAATTGTATAAGATACCCCTTGTACCTACCACCCTACTTCTTTTCCAATTCCGTCTTCATTTTAAGTTGTTGAACTTATTGTGGCCATGATTACCATAATTTTCTACACCAACCTTTCACTTAAACCAATTTGTCTTGTTGGACATGAGATCAATAGATAAAGAAAGCAATAAATTTCATATTCAATCATTATTTATCTAAAAGTTGTGTGTGTGTGTGTGTGTGTGTGTGTGTGTGTGTGTGTGTGTGTGTGTGTGTGTGTGTGTGTGTGTGTGTGTGTGTGTTTCCTTCTAGTAGCCGAAGGTCTTAGCAGATCTTTAAAATCAGTGTTTGCAAATGGAAGTGTAAAAGGCATATATATGAGCCCATCTCATAACATCACTCATATCCTTCTTTTTTCATGACATACTAATATTTTGTGAAGGTTCAAGAATTATGATTGAAAAGCTTCAAGAGATCGTGAATCTCTTTTACAAAACCATGGGAATGCAAATAAACATAATGAAATCCTCAATACTATTATGGGGTTTCTAAGAATACAAAAAGAACCATATTACCTATGTCTTCCCTTATCAAATAGGGGACATTGATACAAGGCTTAAATATCTGGGTTTTCACTTGAAAGAAAATTAGTACAGAAAAGTGGATCAGTTATGGCTTCTAGTAAAGCTGAAAAAGAAGTTAAACATTTGGTATAACCATTGGTTATCTCAAGGGGGTAGACTGGTCCTAGTAAAAGCAGTTCTTGAAGCCATCCCCGTGAATTTGATGTCACTATCATGGATACTAAAAGGCATAGTTTACAAAATAAGACAACTTTGTTTTTGTTTCATTTGGTCTAGGGAAGCAGGAAAGAAGAAATTGGTTCTAGCCTCTTGGAAAAGGCTTGCTATCCCAAAATTCCTAGGTGGATGGGGGATTAAGAATATGTTTTTGTTCTCAAAGGATCTTGCAGCTAAGAATGTCTGGAGGCTCATTCAAGGAACATATCTCTATGCTCTAGTCACAAAATCTAAATATATCCCATGGGACACTATAGAGGATTGGATCTGCAAGCCCAAAAAAAAGCTTCAAAATGATTACATCATCTAGAAAGTCATTATTTAAACCTTCCACTTGGTGGGAAATTGGTTAGTCTGGAAAAGTGGAAGGGGATAAAAATTACTTATAGGCTTAGACCCATGGATAAGATGAAAGGAAGCTCATAAACTTCTAGATAATTTGATCCAAGATCTCAAATGAAAAGACTATCAAACTCTAAGACAAATAGCCCTAGGGAATTGAGACACGGGGAAGCAATGTTGGATTTCATGGAGGGAGATCAACCTTTGAGAATAATATGCAGACATATGAAATAATTATACTCAAAATATTCAACAATCCCTTGTGGTACTAACATAGGACGAGGATCAACTTGTTTGGTCCTTAAATCCCATCAAAAACTATGAACTAAAAATTGGGTATAAAGCTTTATCCCAATGCAACGATGAGGAGCCACAGGTCCGATGGTGGAAAAATATTTTGAAGTTCAAATGACCACCAAAATAAAAACTCTTCATGTGGTTCCTCTTGAGCAACAAAGCCCTTACTTGAGACATTCTCTGAAAGAGAAGTTTTGAAGGACCTAGTAGATGTCACATGTGCAAGAAAGATTTTGAAACAAACTCCCACTTGATCTTGTCTTGCAATTACACCAAAAAGGTATGGGGAGAATCATATAGAGTCATAGGGTTGAGAATTGCATGTAATGTCTATACAATAGAAGAGAATCTTAAAATATGGAGTTGAAACATTGAAACATCAAACCACAAATCCCTCCCTCTCACTATCGCATGGGGAGTTTGGTTAGCAAGAAACTCTATGTTATTTGAATATAAAGAGATCATCACTTTGCAATGTGCCATGCAAAGTCTAAACATACTCTTTGTTTTCCCTCAACAATCAACTTCCCACTCCCCTATCCACAATTCCCATGAAACAGTAAACAAGGACATGCCCTGGGCTTACTTTGTGGAGCCTCTCAAGGAAACCATGCTAGGGGTGGAGATGGAGGTCTTATTCTTCTATCAGAGGACCATAGTATCTCTTTTTTGGTTGGCATAGGAAATGAGACAAAAAAAAAAAATTGCAAATTATTGGCCCTCAAGCTCATCATGTGTTTTGCTCGGGAAAAGGAAATGTTCCACCTTCAAATAGATGGGGATTATGTGTTAGTTATTCAATGAATGATAGGTGCCTTCAATTTACAAACTTTATTTCAATACATCAAGCACAACATTACAAATTTCTACTCACGTCACATTTGAACATGTGTACAGAAGCAAGAACAAAGAAGCAAATTGATTATCCAAAGCTGGATTAGCACTGGAAAATCATGGAAAACCTCCAAGATCACTCCACATAATATTTTCATGAACCCTAGTTTTAAGTTGATATAAAATATGTATTTTTTATTTTCTCTATGTATCTCGAAGAATATACAGTTTTTTAATGTGCTCTGCTACAGTTAAACTAAAAATGGTTATAATTTTTGTACTCTCTATGGCTTATTATGGATAAAAATCAAACCCTTTCTTTTCAAAAAATATGCACAAACTTTTTTTGTAATTAGCAAGATACTACTAGATCAGTATTGTATAATATGGAAACCAATCCACTTGGAATGCTTATCAACATATACTTTTGTACACACACATATTGTCAATTAGGTTTAGCTCAAGTGATTGGGAGGAAT
>JASDQU010103351.1:274043-311748 GCA_032191745.1 Picea mariana | reverse complement strand
CCATTGTAATATGATTTGAGATTGATATGTTGTATGAGCTCATTGTTGTTAACTCTTCACATGTTGTATTTCCCTTAGGCAATTTCATGCTTTCCTAGTTAGTGTTTCAATGCTTTCTTAGATCAGTTTGATTTCAGCAACATAGATTAGATTAGATTAGTTCTACTTCAGTCCTTCATATACAGTGCATGTGCTTCGTCAGTCTACGTACCCCGGGTTGACAATTAAATGGTTGGGCAAGTACTACAACGTTATTATAACGACATAGATTTCGCCTAACAGCAATAAAAAAAAAGTGGAAATAAAACATAGAAGATACACAATACAATGGATACGCAGATATACGTGGTTCACCCAGTGTGGGCTACATCCACCAAAGAAATTGTGAAGTTCTTCCTTTTATTATCCAGCAAAATGAAGGGATACAACCTACAACACACCCATTGTAACTTCATATTCTTTCTCTCACAGTCTCATATATTAGAATACAATATTCACAATGATACACAGCCACAAAATAATTCCCTCATAAAAGAGGGTTGCCTTCTAGGGAAAAAAACCCTAACATTACTTCTACCGTCAGATTTGTGACCTTATAATGAACGGTTTGAATTTACTATGAAATTATAATATACATTTACAAGGAATTTTTTCCTTCGGGGGCCTGCTTGCCCTTGGACCCCCCAATAGGGGGGATGATCCTCCCCTGCAACCCCCCCACGGGGAGGGATGTACAGTATTCTAGGGTGTGCAGTATTCATGGGGTATAAACACGGCTGAAAACAAATACCTATGAAACAGGAAGATAATCAGGCTCCACAATTAGCACATAGTCTATTTTCACCTTGAAGTGTCTTCCTATTATATAAGGGCATGATTTAACCGCAAGTAGTATGACCAGCTTTTATTTCTCATAAATGGGTTTAAGTAAGTCACTTCCTTTAAGTTGGAATCTTTCAAAAGTAACTAGCCTTCTTTCTTGCATTAAAACTACACCAATTCCTCATCCAAAGGCATCACACACCAAAATAAATGTTTTTATGAATTTGTGTATGTCCAGGGAAGGAGTTCTACATACAGTTTCCTTAAGTTTTTCAAAAGATTGGGTTGCCTCTTAAATCCAAGAAAATGCATCCTTTTTCAATATTGTTATCAAGACCCAAACTCATATAAATCTAAATACATAGATAAACATCACAACTTGCAACCTAGATCTGATAAAAATAGAGATACATCATTCAAGATTACATAATTTATAAAAATCAGTGTGTCATGAGTAACTTACCTGAAAGTCGAAGGAATAAACTTACTTGTGGCACTCCAATCCTTGATCTCATAAGCCACAACAGAGTGTGATGGAATATTCTCCTCCCAACCAACCCCTAATCATCACGATTGAGAGCTCCCAATCCCTCAATCCACTACCTTGCCAACTCTTCTTAGTTGCATCCTCAAATTTCCCAAGAACAAAGAGATATCCATTTTCTCCTCCTCCGTCATTATATAATTTTCATCATGATAAAAAAACTCGATACCTAAGATTCACTTTTCATTATGTAATTATTTCTTTATCTTACTTTTAATTTTCCCATAAAGTTATCTTATTTTTAGTGCGTTTCCATAACTTACCTTTACTCATTTTACCCCTTCTGTTATTACCCATATATTTAGTTTTTTTTAGTATGTATTGTGATCTCTTTATGGTGCTTAGTATACTTATTTATTATTATTATTTTATTTAATAATAATATGAGGCATGCCACACTCCCTCCCTCCCTTCAAGGAACTTCGTCCCAGAGTTAATATTTTTAATTACTTCCATGTATCTTCCACGTCACCCTCTGCTAAACTAGTATAAGGAAATCAGCCACAACAGACATCGAAAGCTCCTTGGAAGAGAGAGAAACACTCTAGCAGTTCTTCCCAAATTTTAGAACCAATATTAAAGCCTCTCTATCTATCAGGGATCAAAGGCACCAGACCTCATCTTGGTCTATCAAGGCTCTAAGGCACCAAACCAAGGAGTCTCGATCTATCAGGTCTTTAAGGAACTAGACCTCATCTTAGTCTATCAGAGACCTAAGGCACCAAACCAAGGAATCTAGTTCTATTAGGCCTCTAAAGCACCAAATCTCATGTTAATATACTGGTTCTCTTAGGCACTAGACTAAGTAATCTAGGTATATCATGGATCTAAGGCACCAAACCAAGGTATCTAGGTCTATCATGGCTCTAAGGCACCATACCTCATCTTGGTCTATCGGGGCTCTAAGGCACCAAACCAAGGAATCTCAGTCTATTAAGGATCTAAGGCACTAGACCAAGTCATCACGAAAGGATGGAACAAAAATCCCTCCTTGTATTCCCTCGGGTACACATCCCTAGGCATCAAAGTTCAATCTCACAAATCTATCGATGAGCAACACTCTAGTCGTTATCTAGACTTCGACATCACAACTTCAATGCAATGCATAAGAATTATTGGCATAAGTAGTGGATCAAGTTGTCCCCAACCCATAAGGTGTTACTTTGTAAACATTCTCCTTCGTAGGTATGGGATCCCACAATATCATCAAATAAATTGGCCCACTTGACCCATTGCTGGATAACTTGACAATCACCACATCACAACATGAAACTAGTGCATTAATTATAATATCAACATTTTATAGAAAGAATCCACATGATAACTCTCACATATCATCATGACAATACAACATCATTTTCATCACCACATGCTCAAGCATGTCATCATAAAAACATTTTATCATAAATATTTCCATCCAATTGCAGGATGTCATCACATCAGGAGATACTAATATATCATCAACACATATTTATCAAAGATATATCCTTCCATCAACATAATTAAATGGAATCACATAACATCATATGTAGATACCATAGGTTCTTAAGATAGAATAACATCGCAAACACATCACCATACAAGGCAACTCTTATCATGATTCATCAACAAAATCAAGCCACTAGATTTATACCAGGAATACCAGGTATCACGTCAAATGTAAAAAGTATCATCAAATCATCCATATAGCGTAGGGATCTACTTGGTTATGATTTTAAACCCAAGATAACTTAACAAAGGATCATTAGTACTATGAGTGTCATGTGATTATCTCGATACTTATTGTTTCCTTATCATAATTTCCTCTTCTTTCAACAAGAAGGTTGACATATTACGGGATTTGAATAGTCACCCTATCATATGCCAAGTTTCCACCCCATTTTTTTGTCATTCTTAATAAACATACATGAATGAGTGGTTGAACTCTAGTGATTTATCCATCACCTGGTAATTATCCTTGATCGCTTTCAGAAGGATTAGTTTATCTAATCCCAATACATAACCAATAAATGGCATATTGGCTTCTTAGTCTTCATAATAGGTGTGTACTGCATAATTGATTTAACTTTTGTTACAAATCAACAATATGAAATATCACAACTCAAATTATTCCATTGATTTGGAACTAATACCGCCCATATTGCTCAAATATTGCCTCTTGTGAATAAAAATCTTTGAAGAGATTCTAAAAGCTAGCATGCACTCCATGCCATGCTTTGGAAACCATAAGGAGAACGATAGAAATTTTTGCCAGTAGCCTAATAAATTAAAAAGTAATGCCTATGTTAGGAACCAAATATCAATATAGCATAGAAAAACCTCAGACTAAGTACTCAATGCCTTGAAAAAGAGAGAAATTCAGATAATAAGCTTCTTCGAGGGGGCAACCTCCTCATGCCCACATAAATGTACAAATACCAAATGATTCCAAATGAAAATATCTCCTTGGTATATATAGGAGACTAGGAGGTATAATTACAACTAATGGACTAAAGTCGACATAAATAAAATAACATTACTAATGTAATATGCCCCAATTAAGGGGTAATGAGCCACTATTTAGGGCTTAACATGCCCCTCCCCTTGAGACAAGTGTTGTCTGCAACGCTTGAGTAACTCTGGATGCTTCTGTATAAAAGATGCATCTTCCCACGTGGAATCTTCAACCGGTAGTTTCCTCCATTTAATGAGATACTCTGAAATGGATCTATTCCTCAGCTAGTGAATTCTTGTGTCAGTGATGGCTTCGGGCTCCAATATGATTTTTCCTTCCTTGTCAAGTTCTGGAAATATAGTTTGAACTGGGATCTTGTCACCTATAACCTTCTTCAAGAATTAAACATGGAACATTGGGTGTACTCGTGAAGATGCAGGCAACTCCAATTTTTATGCCATAGTACCAATCTTTTGCAACACCTTATTATCCTTCTTGGCTTGCTTGAGGGACATCTGTTTGTATGGTTGTAGTCTTAAAAACACCCAAACCCCTACTTCAAAACTTATTTCACTATGATGTTGTTTTGCTTGTTGTTTCATGCGATTTTGTGCCATGGTCAGGTTGTCCTTTAATATTTGGAGAACTTGTTGTTGATGCTCGATGTGATCTTTCACTGCTTGAACCTTATATTTTTCTTTTAGAGAAGAAGTGATGGAAGGAGGGTGGTATCCATAGAGTGCCATAAATGGTGTCATTTTTTTTTTCAGTATGAAAGGAAGTGTTATACCACCATTCTGCCAAGGGTAACCATTTGAACCATTGTTTTTGTTTATCAGAGAAAAAGCAACGAAGGTAGCCTTCCAAACATTTGTTCACTATCTCAGTTTATCCATTAGATTGAGGATGATAGGATGAGCTATGAGCCAATTGAGTACCCAAAGAAGAAAATAATTATATCCAAAAATGTCCAGTGAAGATGGGATCTCTGTCACTTACAATAATCTTTGTGCTACCATGTAGCTTTTAAATTGTCTCCATGAATGCAGTGGCAACTGTACTGGATTTGAAGGGATGAGAGAGTGCACAAAAGTGTGCATACTTGGTCAGTCTATCAACAATCACCATGATGACACTCTTTCCTTCAGAATTTGGTAACCCTGTGATGAAATCCATGGAAACCTCCTCCCAACATTGACTTGGGATGGCTAATAGTTGTAAAATACCTAGGGTCTTAATTGTTTCCACCTTATTTTGTTGGCAAACCAAGCATTCTTCCACAAACCTTTGAACACCAGTTTTAAGGCCATCCCAAAAAAAATCCTTCTTGACCCTATGGTAGGTTTTCAAAAATCCTGAGTGCCCTCATACTGGAGAGGTTTGCAATTCCAATAGTACCTTTTGTTTGAGTTGGGAGCTCTTACATAAATATAAGCGATCTTTGTACCATAGTGAATTATTTTTCCATGTAAATGTATCTGATGCACTAGAATCCTGTTGCAACCTTTGAATGAGAGTCCACACTTTTTCGTCATTCTTCCATTCATCCCTTGCTTCTATTATCCAATCGGGTTGGATGATTGAGATAGCACAAAGAAAGGCCTCAACATATTCATCCTTTCTTGAGAGTGCATCTACCGCAACATTTTGCTTCCCTTTTTTATAGACGATTTCAAAATCATAACCCAATATCTTGGTTACCCATTTTTGTTGTTATTTTGAAGATAGTCTTTGTTCCAGGAAGTATTTAAGACTATCATGATCTGTTTTGACCTTGAAGTGACTACCTATTAGGTAAGGATGTCATTTCTTCAATGCATGTAGTATTGTCATCATTTCCTTCTCGTAGATGGGTTTGTGTAATTCCTTTCCCTTGATTGGTCAACTTTCAAAAGTGAGTGGCCTTCCTTCTTCCATTAGGACAACACCAATTCCATTTCCTGAGGCATCACATTCCACAATAAAGGTTTTTGTGAAGTTTGGAGTGGTCAAGACAGGAGCTTTGCACATCACCTCTTTAAGTTTTTCAAAATATTTATTTGCCTCTGAAGTCCATGAAAATGCATCCTTCTTAGTTAGTGCCATTAAAAGTGTTTCTATTCTTCCATAGTGTCGAACAAACTTGCGGTAGTAACCTGTCAAACCCAAAAATCCTCTAAGATTCTTCAATGTTTTGGGAATCGGCCAGTCCATCATGGCCTTAATCTTGTTAGGGTCTACCTTGACACCTTCATGAGATACAATATATTATATGACCCAAATACTCTACCTCCTTCACTCCAAAGAAACATTCGAATGGTTTGGCATATAGTTGTTGCTCCTTTAGTAGTTGTAGCACCTTGTCAACATGTCACACATGATCCTCCCAAAACTTTCTATAGATTAGTAACACAAATTTTTGAAAATGGAATTCATCAACCCTTGGAATGTGGAAGGTGCATTTGTAAGGCCAAAAGGAATGACCAAAAATTCATAATGGCCTTCATGAGTTCGGAATGTTTTTTTGGGGATATCTTCTTCCTTCATTCTAATCCGATGATACCCTGAACAGAGATCCAACTTTGTGAAATAGATTTATCCATGTAGTTCATATAACAATTCATCAATGATGGGAATGGGAAACTTATCTTTAATAGTGATCTTGTTGAGCTCTCTATAATCTGGACACATACGCCACCAGCCATCTTTCTTGAATACCATTACCATCAGTGCAGAGTAAGAACTTTGGCTAGGTCTAATAATGCTAGCCTACATTTCTTCAACCATGCGCTCAATTTCACTCTTCTGGGCATAAGGGTATCTGTATGGCCTGATGTTAGGAGGAACACTCCCAGGAATTAGGTGAATATCATGATCATGATTTCGAGTGGGTGGAAGACCTTTGGGAATATCTTCAAATACTTTGGAATGATTATCAATGATCCCTTGGAGATCTAGAGGAATAGATGGCTTAGATGTTTGAACATCTAGTGAGCATAGTTTTGCAATAACACCTTGATGCCCCTTTTTCAATAATTTTGTCATTCCATTAGATCTTATCACCTTACTGGGCTTTCCTGTGATACTTCTTAACTCAAATTATTTTCCTTCCAATGAAAATTTCATGAAAAGTTCTTGAAAATTAAAAGTCATTGTTCCTAATGATTGTAACCATTGGATTCCAAGTACAACATCAGCACCACCCATGAGTATAGAAATCATTGGATTATTCATTACATAATCCCCCATAGTAAGATTTATCTTATTGCATTTTCCTGAGCAATTGATAGTTCCTCCATCTGCAATCATTACTTGAAACTCTGGTGTTGGATATACAAAGCAATTGAGAGCTTTGGCTAATTTATAGTGAATGAAATTATGAGTACTGCCAGAATCAATTAGGACTATTACATTTTTATTGTTGATATATTCTTTGATCTTGAGGGTTTGAGGAGTGCTAATTCCAGCCAATGCATTACACGATATCGTGGGAGTCAACTCTTCAGATGAAATTGCTTCTACGTTTTCATCCTGAGATGGTTCTTGTTCTTGTTCTTGTTCTTGTTCTTGTTCTTGTTCTTGTTCTTGTTCCTCTTTACAATCTATGTAGAATAATTTCTTCTCACCACACTTATGTCCCTTACTGTACTTGTTGTCACAATTAAAGCATAAACCTTTTTCTTTTCTTTCCTCCGATTGTTGAGGTGTCAACCTTGTAGGTTGAGGTGTTTTAGAAGAAGGAGCATTATTCTCTCTATAGATGTTAGGATTGGTCCTTCTAGTAGCCATATCCATATTTTTACTTTCAACATTTCTTGCCACCCTAAATGCATTCTCCAATGATTTGGGTTCCCAAAGGCAAACTTCATGTTGAATGTTATCCTTTAAAGTTCCTATGAATACATCAATCAAGTGCTCATCTAGAATATCTTTTACCTTTAGATTCAATCTTTGGAAGTTCTCAATGTGCTCTGTGACTGAACCCTTTTGCTTGAGATTTATCAATTGGCTAAAGAAGGTATTGCTCCTTGTACCCTCATAGTGTGCTATCATTTCTTCCGTGAAAATTGTCCAAGTGACGAGTGATTTGCAAGAACAAAGACATCGATACCATACAAATTGATTGGGTTCTAAATATAAAGAAGCAATTCGTATCTTTTGTGTATGTGGCACATTATGTAGATCAAAGAATTGCTCCATCTGAAGTATCCATGTGATTGGGTCCTTGCCATCTAAATTCCTCATATCGATCTTAGGAATGTGGTTGGTCTTAAACCCAAAGTTGGAGTTTCTCCATTCTTGATTCACCTTCCTTGTGTCCTCATCATGAATTTCATGGGATACATTTTCACTTTCAGGTGTCCTCTCTATTAGGAAATTTTTCAATCCTTCCATGATCTCCCCTTTTAAACCATCCATATTAGTATTTATTGCCTCCAACTTAGCTTCCATTGAATCCATCATCTCTTGTAGTTCATCTTTTGTTACTGTTTTCTTTTGTGAATCATTTATGTCCCTACGCATTTCTTCACCTTCATAAAGAGTCCAAGTAGGATTTTCTGGAGGCTTTTTTGGCTAGAAGTTCCCTTTTTTGGTGGCATGTTGGCCAAGTATCACTTTAAACCTTGATTTTGAGGTGGTTCTGCTAGACAATCTTCCCTTTATTGTATCTCCAAAATTTCAGCCCTTATGAGTATGAAATTTTTTTTTTTGTAGGTCTCTGATATTTATTCTCTTCAATCCCATAGGTCTGATCAAAATTGGATGTGCCAAGTGGAATTTATGGTAACTTCCCCAGAACTTGCTGATTTTTTTCCATTCAAGAGATCTCACTTGTATAGCATGCCCCGCACAACATAATTGATATAAAATTTTGAAAATTGTACCATAACTACTACGGGATGTCTTCTATCCAATGCAACTGGTATCACTCAATTTGGATACTCTAGGAAGAAGTTATGATTGTTTTACTTGGAACACCTGCTTGAGACTAGTCAATAGGACTAGTCAGATACCCTATCTTCCACAGGGTGTATCTACAAATTTAAGATGACCGAGAAGCTGAAATGGTTACCACAGATACCTTACTAATTTATGTTATTATCCTCCAAATTTTAGTGTCTGAAACATTACAGAAAAAAATTTATAGCGAAAATTCTGCAATGACTCAATTCAAGATGATTTCAAAACCCTATCTTACAAAGGTTGTATCTCCGAAAGTATAAGGCCTTGAGAGCTGAAATTTTAACCTAGCATACCTTGATCTGTCTACTAAATATCCTCCAAGCCGTTCCTTCTAAATTATTGTTGAAAAAAATTTATAGCTAAAATTCCAAGGTGCCTCCGATGTAGCAGCAAAACCCCAAAACCTTGAGCTCTGATACCATATGTTAGGAACCAAATATCAATATAGCATAGAAAAACCTCAGAATAAGTACTCAATGCCTTGAAAAAGAAATAAATTCATATAATAATCCTCTTCGAGGGGGAAACCTCCTCATTCCCACATAATTGTCCAAATACCAGATGATTCCAAATGAAAATGTCTCCTTAGTATATATAGGAGACTAGGAGGTATAATTACAACTAATGGACTAAATCCGACATAAATAAAATAACATTAGTAATGTAATATTCCTCAATTAAGTCCCCGAGGTGTAGGACAGTCGGTGACGGAGTGTGTTGTTAAGCCACTCCATGTTGTTAAAATCACTGGTTCGAAACCTGCGGGGAAAAAAAATCCAATCATGTTAAGGGTTGGTGTGGCTCAGGCCAGGTGTGATCCCTAGGTGATTTTGACGGCTTAGATGCCCCTGAGTCACGGTTTCTCAAGCCACAGGATAATCCTGCAGCCAGCAGGTCTGGACAAATTAACAAACAAAAAAAAAATATGCCCCGATTAAGGGGTAATGAGCCAATATTTAGGGTTTAACAGCTTATAAATCATCTTTAATGATTTTCAATCCGATAAGAATCTCACTCAAGAAAAATCACAAGCTCATTCAACACCATCAAATGAGCATCTTCCCAAAGATCGCAAAGTAAAAAAATCAAGCATACAAAACATTGGCAATGTAAAATTTCAATCTATTTCATATTTCTTTGAACATGATTCTCATGCACATGAGCATTTAATTAGTTTATGTGTTGAGGCATAAAGTCACTCAATCATGCAAATCTAGCAAGTTTCTCCATTCAAACATTCACATGAAAATTAAATTCAACCCTTTGCCATTATGTCAGTAAGCCAAAATGTCAAGCAAAATGATAATTTTTTTCTCAATAACTACTGGCACATATGCAATCAATTCTCTATAAAATTATCAAGTAGGAAGATGAAAACAAGGAACTTATTCCTTTGAAAACAAAATCATCCATTCAAGCTCTTGTCTTCCCCTATTCAAGATGCAACGTCCTCAGATAAAGACAATCTAGTAACCATTAATTACTACAACTCAACAATCACTTGAATCCATCGTATATATTCTCAACGATCCTTGGGTTTATATCGATAGAATTAGTTGTGCAATATCATTTCAACCTCTATATTTCTACGATGCTCATAACCCAACCAAGACAAGGATATGTTCTAAAATGCAATCATAAACCGATCCCTTCGATTGAATTTTAGTAAACCAAAACATAGTATGGAGGAAAATTCATCCAAATATTTCTATTTATGGTTATTATCAGCACAAAAGATCTTTGAATGTTTATACCAACATCTATAATAGATTCTTCATAATGGTAATAATTTCTTGGGCATCTCACGTTTCTTCAGTTTGAGGTTCTATTAAAAATTTTGATATACTACCTTCCAACTTCTCTGGTAATGAATTCAAAATGTCTACAAAACATCCATGAATAAATATCAGAGTGCCCATAAAAATCCACCATACAATTTCATTCATACACTATGTTTACTGAAATTGTTGTGATTATCATTAGCTTGAGTTAAAAAACATACTAACATGTAATAAAGTGTCATCATCAAGAACTCTTAAATATTTGTAAGGAGAATGACAAAATCATGGTGACACTCAATAAATTGATCAAAGATGCATCATCCACAGAAATTCTCAGCAAGAATTATATGCTCGCATTATTATTTAAAGTACCATTTGCCATGTCATTCTACGTATATGAAATAACAATCCATGTGAATATCTTGTTAAAGTTATCAAAATCATATTTATATCACACTTGTGATTATTATTTACCATAAGTATGACTCTGTTTCAAGAGGGTAGTATACACCATGTATTGAAAACATTAAGATCAAAGTACATTTATCAAGTTTATTTACAACAGAGTTCAATCACGCAACAATTCCTTGAAAAATAATTCCACGGATTTATTATTAATTGCAAACCCAATTTAGGTACCCAACTATGAAGGAATTATTTAACATATTATTTTCATGACCCAAGTATTTGATTAAAGACACATGACTTTGATTGTCTTGGCTAATGTTGGTGGGCAGAAAAATTTATCAACGTACATTTCCACTATCTCGATTATGCAATTATACCATGATGTCTCTTTTTTAACAATTTTTTCATGATATTAGATTTCCATCACTTTGCACAATTTCCCTTGGATGCCTTTGAGTTCAATTTCCTTACCTTCAAAAGAAAATCTCATGAAAAGATATTGAAAATTAAGAGCCATTGTTCCCAATGATTGCAACTATTGGACCCCTAATACAATATCATCATCTCCCATTTGAATTGCTATCATTGGACTATCTAATAACTACTCTTCCATAGTGACCTTAATACTATGTAACTTCCCTGAACAATTCGTGGTACCTCCATTTGCAATCATTACTTGAAATTTTGGTGTTGGATATATAAATCAATTGTGAAGTTTGGTTAATTTGTAGTTAATGAAGTTATGGATACGACCATAATCAATCAATACTATCACCTTTTTATTTTTGATATATCCTTCCATCTTGAGAGTTTGATGAGTGTTGATGTCGACCAAAGCAACATGTTGATTATGTCATTTACTATACTTACTTTCACAATTTAAACATAGCTTGTTTTCTATTATTCCATCCATTTCGTGATTGTCAGATTACATAATTACAAATGCATACTAAAGAAACACACTTTACATAAAGACGCATCAGACCAAGTTGATCTTAACTAACTCCTAAGTGTCTAAATATCCTAACGTACCCCGTTAAAAACAACTTCGGATAGGATTGAAGGATTTACAAAGGTGACACAATAAGAGAATAAAGGAGGCATTAGAACCGATCCCCCCTTAATGACAACTTATTGAAATCCTAACATAGATCGAAGTTTGTAAAAATTCGCTTATGTAAGAGACTTTGTGAAAATGTCTACAACTTGATCATTTGTAGGGTAAAAGAGCACTTTGAGAACACAATATTAAATAATATTTATGATGGAGTGCATGTATATCTCAATGTGTTTTTTGTGTTGATGTTGAGCTATATCTTTTGCGAGATTTATGGCGCTCTAATTGTCACCCCAGAGTGTGTTCGGATATTTCTACTGGAATCCAAAATCTGAAAGGACCTGTCAAATCCACAAAGCTTCTTGACTTGCATTAACCATTTCTCATCGCTCTTCTTTTGTTGAAGAAAGAAAAAGAGCCTATTGCTTCTTACAAGCCCAAGTGACAGGTCTGAAACCAAGACTAAAAACATAACTTGTAGTGGATTTCTGATCATCGGGGTCACAATCCCAATTGGAATCAATGAAACCAACTAACAAAGGAGTCCCCCTTGAAATATTATGTATACAAAACTGAATTGTACTCAAAATATACCAAAGTATCATTTTTGTTGTTTTCCAATGTCTCTCATGGGATGTTTGCATATACCCGGAAACAAGACCAACAACAAAGAACATATTGAGATGGATATGATTCAAATACAATATGCTACTAACTAATTGACAATAAAAAGTGATCTACTTAAAGTGTAGTACAATTGGTGGCAATTTTGACTCTAGATTAAAAGGGAGATGATTCTAGTTTACAATATTCCATGTGAAAGTGGCGAAGAAGGTCACATGCATACTTAGATTGAGAAAGGAAATATCCTTCCTTACTTTGAAATACTTGGAGACCAAGAAAATAATGTAAATAACCTAAGTCTGTCATTTCAATTTTTTTCTTAAAGTTGGATTTCACATGATTAAAATATTGGAAGTTATGGTTCTAGTGCAAGTTCATGATCAATGGACCCAACCAAAGGAAGGTGAGAAAGCGAGGGTGGATTTTCATCATCATTGTCATCATTTGAAGAAGGGACCATAATAGAATCACTAATATAAAATTTAGGAAGAGATGGCACAAATGTCAAAGATGGATCATAGGGAGAAGATGAAACAAAGGTTGGATTTGTGCCTATTACCCCCCCATGTTTAAGGGTAACTAGAGGAGATCATGTCTCGTGGCCTGCAATGGAGAACATGATCCCAACCAAAATTTGGGCATTTCCAACATTGGCTTTCCCAAAATTTTGGCATTTCCAAAATAGAGGGCCCAACATGCCCCGACCACAATTGTTGACTCGTCTCGATTCAACCTTTTGTTTCCTTTTCAGGGCCTTCCTCAAAAGGAGGGCCCAAGTCTTGTATAATTTTGATGACCTATTGGCAGAATTAGTAGTAATTATCCACCCGATCCTGCTACTTCCTTACCAAAATGGAAGCTCCTGCAACAAACTCTTGGACCGCGGAAACATTTGGCTCTGCAGGCTTAGTGGTGAGTAGATTCTGCCACTCATTTTATGCAACTAAATCTAGTTGATGAATTTTGACATATGCATATTGAAATACAGGTTTGAAGTCCCTAAGTTATTTATTGGCTTCTTGATCAGCTTCATACATCCCATCAATATTTTCATCGACTTCCTAGATTTCCTTGAACTTGGCTTGTTGCGCAATGGGGTCGGTTATTTCCTATGCCTCTACATGCATGTGTTGGATATGAACTCGGAGTTCTTCTAATGGTTTGTTCCTTCATTCTCACAAGCTGACCCAACCATTCACCATTGTAAACAACTTGATGCATTCACCAGTACCTAGTATGAAGGGATGATCAGATTGTATCCCCTTCGGTAATGACCTAGGTTATGTTTTAGAGCATATCCTTGGGTTGGTCCTACTCCTTGAGCTAAATAGCTTCTATCACATGTCGGAGATTGTTTGTCTTCTTTTCTAGTTGTGACCATGCTTCTTCTACAATTTCAACCCATTTTGTTGGCGCAATTGGGGTAATGTCTTCTGGTAGCTCAAGGGAAACTTTCCTGAATGTGGGTCACACTTGAGAAAACTTTTCAGAGACTGCCTCGACAATCAACTTGGCATGTGTGCGTAATTCATGTTCTTGAACCCTGTCCTTGGATATTGTAACTATATCCTAACCCAATCGGTGTGTATGTTGTGTGAGTTACTCATTGGTCTACTCTTTGGTGACAATCCAGTGCTCAAGTTGATCAATTGAGGCACATAGAAGAGTTAAGATCTGCAATGTGGATCAAGTCGCAAGCTCTTTGCTAGTGATAGATGGATCCATGGGAAATCGTGATGCAAGAGGTTGGCCACTAGAAATCAATGTTTTAGACAATCTTGGAGTTCCTACACCATCAGAACTAGTAGTGGTTGTGCAGAAGATATGTGCAATCCTTTCCTGGACCTCTTAGGGGAGCATACCAACCACTTATGTGTGCTCCATAAATAATTCTATGATTGCATAGCATTGCTGGGTATCTTGTAGTTAAGGTGCAACATGTTCTCTAATTGAGCTCATGTTGTGATCCGAATTAGTATCCTCTTGGGTATCCATATGGTCATTTGTTGTATCTTGACTCGTCTAATAGTGCATCTCTATTGATTTTTCTAGCTCTATATCGGGAGTAGTTTCTGGAGGGGTGTTGAGTGCTACATTGACTTGTGGAATCTAGGGAATAGGGACTGTAGTGCCTATGGTCGTGGTGAATGGGTCACTAGACTCTTTCTTAGTTGTTTCATAATGAGTGTGGGTAGGGGATAATGGAGGAGACGGCATGACAACTGTGCTAGAGGTAGTCTGTTGTTGACTGACCTCTTCAATAATGGGGGTACTTTGTAGTTTGACAATAGGATCATCAGAAATATTGATAATGGGAATGGAGGATGGTTTAGGGGGAATAGTTAGAGTGTGGGGTGGGAGAGAATAAACAGATACTGGATTAGTGATGATTGGGTTTGTGGAGAATGTAGAAGGGGATTCAGTTTTGGGCTTCTTAGAAGAAATTGAGAAAGCAACTTCAAGGACTTCATGGAACTCCTTACCTGATATTGTAGCAGTGTCTAGAATCAATGGAAATGGAGGCAAATGGACTAACCTTGACAGTGTATCTTCTTCCTCGTCCTCCTCTAAGTTTGAGGGTGTTTGTTGTCTTTTTTATGTTTTCATGCTTGGACCTGGGGCATATGCTTGTGTTGGAGCCGTTTTTAGCAAAATTGCAGGCATCCGATATATTATGCATGATTTCTTATTTTCCCTCATTACTCCCATCCATGCAGTGAATTCCTTGTCTAGAATTTCCTCACTAAGGTAGAATGGCAATGGAGTTGTGTGAAATAGTATCGAATATGCACCAAGCGGACTCACAAAAGTGTGGTCTTTGTTCATTCTAAACCATATTTTACTAGTATGTTGATTAAGTATATCTTATGGAATCCTAATCTGTTGGGTTTCATTGATAAGATCATTATACCACTACAAAAAGGCATTGTTATTGAATGTAGCAATGGCATTGTCACTTCTATCTTGCCAGGGGTCGAACATCTTGGTGATTCAGTAGTCAGGAGTGTATGAAGGTTCACAACCCTGTGGAAGCCTCCACTTCCACATTGTAAATGAAAGAAACAAATAAGCATATATGAAGTAATTGGTACAGTCATGCATTTTGGCACAAGCTTGGTCAGCAAATATTTGCACTAATTTAATGGTGCTCCTTGTTTTCATAACTGAGAAACTGATATGGCGTCTAGTGTGCACTCTCCCTTTGATTAATTTTTCATTACTTTTCCTACAATCAGATATCAAGCACAATGGACATGTTCATCATTGATGGGATTAATGAGTGCTCTGCAACCCACGTGTCTGATACCATACTTATCGTAGAGGTTGAGTTCACCTTTCTTTTGTCCATGCTTCCCTAAGACTTAGAAGCCTTGAGATACATATTTCCCATCCAAAGATAAACCCGTCAACTTATGAATTTCATCAACATGTATGTGATATTTCTTGTCCATCCACAAACAACCATTCTACACTTGAATGATAAGAAATTTGGTGCATATGGAAACTTCTCTTGTAGTTCCAAACACTAGCATATCGCGCAAATTCATTAGAGTTGATTCATGAAGTGGTAGGTATGAAAGTTTCCACTGCCATTATAACTCTCCAGATGGTAGGGAAGTATATTCCATGTATGTATCAGCTTCCATTTGGGGAAATGGTGCCGCATCCATGAAATCAATGTTGAGTAGCCGATTTTGCTCGAATTTTCCTTGTAGATCTCCTATAACCTCAACTCGCAGATCAATGATTTATGTTGGAATGATAACCTTTGTAATGGCCCCTCGAGTAGTTGCAACATGACCCATGGTTAGAAACATGCGCAGATATACAAGCACAATTGGGGGACAAGAGCATGAGTGCAAGTTCACAGAACTCTTAGTGGGCTCCAGGGTTAAATATGTAGACAACAAATAGAATAGAGAGATTTGAATGATGATCGATTACAATCTTATAGATAGTCACAATGAAATGAAACTAAATGATCATTAATGTTCCATGAAGGGGAAATCCACATAAATAATTGAGCATTAATAACAAACATGGCCAAAAACAGAGTAGAATTTAATCAGTGATTTGGGAAATAATGGGCACAATTACGAAAACAACTTTAACATGGGGGGTCACTCGGGGAATTAAATAAAAAGTTGATGGTTAATTAGAAAGGTACTGACAACCTTTTGGACATAAATGAATTTGACTGACATGAACAGGATGAGAATGGAAAGGTAATAATTTCATTTAACAAACAAAGTGACAGCGATGTGATAGTGACTTAGACCTCAGAAACTACTAAATGTAGAAAAGATTTGACGCAGACTCCTCCCCCACCAAAAAGGTGTGATCTGGGCTGGACAAACTGACAACAACATCTAGACTCTAGGGTGAGTGACAATTGGACATGTCACTGCTTTATTAACAAAAAATGGGAAACAACAAAAAAAAATTGAAACCTACCTACATTATCCACTCCATGTGATAGGAGTGTTGTGGAACTTATTTCAATGAGCAGATATGTAGGGATTTAGGCATGCACAATTCACCCATCCCGGGAAAAGAATACCATTTTTTTGTGCCAATATGACAACTCTTGATTTCCGAAATTATGCAACTATGAAGGGTCTGAGCCAATGCATTTGCAACTTCCCTAGATTCTTTTGATACTTGTTGTCATACAAAAAAACTTGATCACCTTGCGCAAAAGTATTAGTCTTAATTTTCATGTCATGCCAAGACTTTTGTCTAGCCTTCTCCACAGTCTAATGAAAATCTGCCAAAAATATAGCTTCATCCAATTCCAACAACTCTGCAACTCGTTATGTAACTGATTCATCATCTATCATATGAATCACATGCGTAATATATAAACTCAGATTGGTGAGATTCATTGGGAAAACTACTTATTTTCCATAGACCAGTTGGAAAGGAGTGTTCTTATGTAATTTGTTTGTAATAGTCTTGTAGGCCCATATCATAGTTGGAACTCTCTCATCCCAAACATGTTGATTAACGCAACATACTTTTGTCAATCATTTCTCCAAAATTTTGTTAAATGCTTCTAATATATTGTTGACTTGTGGATGATAGGGGATACTTTTGTGATTTTAAATCGAAAACTCTTGAGTGAGGATGGCTATTGTCTCGCCAATGAAATGTGCACCTTGTTCACTGGTCAAGATTCGAGGACACCCAAATCAAGTAATGATATTCTAAAAAAATAACTTGGTTGTTGTATATGTAGAACATTCCCTAATAGGTTCTAATTCAACCCAACGGATGAGATAGTTTGCATTTGATATTATATACATTTTATTTGAATGCTTGGTTGGTGGATTGATAGGTCTTGTAAAGTCAACTTCCCATTTCTCAAAATCTTGAAGAGCCCGAATAGGATGTAAGGGTAACTCATCCCTACATGATGGCTTACCAACCCTATGACAGACATCACATGCTCTGGCATAATCCTTGTTGTCTTTGAATACAATTTACCACCATAATCCTTCTTGAAGTATATTTTTTGTTGTCACCTTCCCTCCAACATTTCCTCCCGCAACTCCACTATGGCATTCCCACAGGATTTTCAGTCTCTTATGGTCAAGTACACGTATTCCGAGGATGTTTTCCAACCCCAACTTCTATAACTATCCTTCAATAAACTACTAGTCTGTAGCATGGACCACCAGGTGCTTCTTCTGAGTTGTGGAATATCCATCAGGAACAGTACCAGTAGTGAGAAACAATGCAATATCAAAAATATAATCAAGGATAGCCTCAATTTTAAAGAGATTTGTGTCTGGGAGCTAGTCATCTACAGCTCTGCCACTCTCCCCTAACTCCATATAGGATAAATTATCAGGGCCAACATTTAATTTTCCTATATTGATAATGACCTCAAAGGAAAACTCCTGAAAAAAGAAACAACCACCTCAAATCCTCCCTTCTAACAGAGGCTTATTGACTAGATATTTCAGAGTTTAATGGTTAGTAAAGAATTCAAAATGATATCCTAACAGATAGTGTCTATAATTTTTCAAAGAATAGACCATCTCCAAACCTTCTATTTCAGTGGTAGTGTAGTTTTTCTTGGCCTATGAAATCTTTCTACTAGAAAAATAGATGGGATGATCCAAATTTCCTTCATTGGGTTGCGTAAGGATAACACCTAAAGTAATGCAAAAAGAGTCAATATGAACATGGAATTCCACTTTCTAATTGAGATATATCAAAATAGGATTAGTACTTAGTTTTTCTTTGAGAATTTGAAATATTGATTACACTTGGGTTTCCAGCTAAAGACTTCAGATTTCTTTAGCAACTTCTCCAACGGGGTAGTTATGCTTGTGTAACTTTTGATAAACCTACGGTAATACCCAATATGAACCAAAGTGGAATGCAGCTACTTAGTATTCGTAGGAGGAGGCATATGAATAATCACAACAACCTTTTTCGGATAAATCAAAGTTCCTTCCCTGCATACAATATTTCCTAGTAGATTTACAAAGGCACACAAAAGATACATTTCTTTAGGTTTAGCAAGATCTGTAACTGCCTGCAATGATCAAACATTAACCATAGTAACCATGTGTGTTCCTTTAGAAAAATATACATTGTCCATTCATCCATATACACCTCAAGAAACTTATGAATAAAATTTCGGAAGGAAACAATTATAATTCTGGAAAAAACGGTAGGGGCATTCTTCAGTCCAAATGGCATAACATTATAAGAAAAATAACCCCACTCGGTAGTAAAGGTGGTCTTCTTATTGTATTCTTTCACAGTCATAACTTGATGGTAACCTGAGAACCCATCTATGAAGGTATAAGATTCATTTCCTGACACATGATCAAGGACTTTATCACTAAATGGAATAGGAAAAGGGTCGTGTACATAGGATGAGTTCAAACTTTTGAAATCTATATAGACTCTTATATCATCGGTACCCTTATTTATTTGTATTACAATGGGATTGATCCACTCAGCCTCATCCATAGGAAAAATTAACCCAACTACAAATATTTTTTCAATCTATTTCTTAACCTTTTCCTTGACTCTAGGATTCAAGCGATATGGCTTGTGCTTGATTGGCTTAGCATCATGCTTTAATTCTATCTTCATCTCACCTAAATATCCCTTAATCCATTTTATCTCTGAAAATCTCTGAGGAAATAAATCCTCATACTCCCACAACAGATTTTGTATCTCTTTCATAGTTTGTTCATCCCAATAGTCCCCTATATATGCCATCTTAGGATGCTCCTCACTCATGATATTCACTTTCCGCAACTTTAGAGGATAAGTATATGAACTATTAGTATCACTTGATAGGGTATCATTAAATTCTCTTTTTCTTGTGGATTCTTTAAAGGTCAAGTATCTAAGTTCTTCTAAGTCCTCGGGGTCTTTAGGATTATTGTCAACTTTGCTATAATCCATGGGTATTCATGCCAGAGATGGATACAAACTATATTGAAGTATATTTCATGCTCATAGAAAACTGTGGGTGGATACTTAGGCTTGAATTCATTAGTAAACAACATTTCTTTATTTTTTTGTTGTACAGCTGTGATTTCTGAAGACTTACCAGAAAAAGAGAAATCATGGTAGAATTGGTTTTGTAGTATCTTCCAGCATGCAGTTTGTCTTCTAGTCTCCCCATGCACATACCAGTATTTTGGAACTATTCCTAGAGAATGGAAGAAATGGTGTGTCCACAGATAAGAGGGAAGTTGTGTAGGATTCCATACTCTAATACAATATTGAATATTCTCAACTGGATTGGACAATCCATCATATGTTTCCAAGGCTAGCAATTGACTCTTTATTTTTTTATCTTTACTCAATCGGTTGACTTGCGATGGAAGAAGGAAGTGGTATTGTATGGAAAGCTCGACCTCATTCCAATAAAAAAGAGTTCTTTTGTGGGTAGCTCACCACCTCACTGGGGAAGACTTCAAAGCTATGTCAAGGGTTGAGACTCTTTGTTTTTCTGCAACCTTATTCTCCATGTCAATGAGAAAACTATGTAGATATCAGGTTCCATCATATGTTGGATAATCACTAATCTTTGTTCCACTACACCTTACTAATATGACAGTTGTGCAACGTCTTGAAAAATTCTCATACCATCCTTGTTTCCAATCATTGAATTTTGCTTCAGAATCTTCATCCATTGACTGGACACTTCTCCAACTAATTGATCCATTAGCAGTGGTATTGATATAATAAACTTGTTTCCCTGCAACCATAGTATACAGTTGGTCAATGACATCTACCTATGTATTATCATCTGTTGGTTCAATTTACCTTGGACCTTGATAAGGATATAATGGTTGAGTGACCTTCATTACATCATACTCGAAATTCATAGTTTCCTTTTTAAGATCAATGATAGCATAGTTTTCATAGGCCCAATCAATGCCTAATAGAGTTGGATATGGGTCCTTCTCCCCCATTATTTCAATAACCTCAAAATAAACTATTGTTTTAATTCCAACTAAGTCTACTTCAATGTTTTGTAGTCTTCCTATAGGATAAATGCAATATTGATTCACCATCCACAACTTAATAGGAGAATAGACTAGCTTGGGATTTCTCATTTATTCCCAATTCTTGTTTGGAAATATGTTAACATTAGAATACAAACCCAACATAACATCCCTAATATCATAGTCATCGATATGAGCATTCAACCTGAACCCTCTTCTAGTTATCCTTTTCCTCCTCTGAACCCTACTTGCCTTCCTTTATGGAAGGCTAGAGGAAACAAACTCCTTTGGGTTTCCTTCATCTCCCAAGGCCACTTTGATTGTGTTCCACAACTTCTCATTAAGTTGTTCATCATCCAAAATATCATAAAATAGTTGAATCCAAAGATCAACAGCCTTCGGTGATTTATCCAAGGATTCCATTTGAGCACATGATTCTCTAGCGACCCTTGGATGATGAGGATTCATCTTAGAAATCGTTTATGAAACTATACATGTTGAAGGACTAGGGATATGTATGAACATTTCTACTGCATTCTTAAAGAATTCATTTTGTCGTATAGGATCATACTTGGTATTTTCCGGTACAACCTTCTGAATTTTTATTTGATGTGGACTTTATACATCTGCACCAGTATTTTCTCCTCCTCTGGTGATAATATTAATATTAGGCCCACCTTTTTCGACCATGTCACTGGGTTCATAATTTATCATATTGGATCCTCTCTTCATTCATTGACCCTAAATGAATATTGGTCCAATCTGTCTGCAAGTGCATACAGAGCGCGACATTGATTGGTGTTATGTTAGAAAAGCGGGACCATGGAGCAATAAAATAAAACAAATGTGGAAGAAAAACATAGAAGATACACAATACAATAGAGACACAGATTTTGTGGTTCACCTAGTGTGGGCTACGTCCACCAGAGAAATTGCCAGGTCCTTCCTTTATTATTATCCAGCATATGAAGGGATACAACCTACAGCAAACTCATTGTAACTTCATCTTCTTTCTCTCACAGTCTCCTATCTCAGAATACAATATTCTCCATCCATCATAGTCAGAATACATTTCCATCATAAAAGAGGGTTGCCTTCTAGGGAAAAAAACCCTAACATAATCTCTACCGTTAGATCTGTGACCTTATAATGAACGGTCCAAATTTACACTGAAATTACAATATACATTTACACGGCAATTTTTCCTTTGGGGGCTTCACCCCTGAACCCTCGCTGGGGGCTTGCTTGCCCCCAGACCCCCCAGCCGGGGGGATAGACCCCCCGGACCCCGCAGAGGGGGTACCCCCCCTCTACACTCCCCCGCGTGGAAGAGTGTACATACTTCTGGGGTGTAAATACTTCATGGGGTATAAACACGGCTGAAAGTAAAAGACCTATGAATCAGGAAGATAATCAGGCTCCACAACCAACAATCTCCCACTTGGATATTGATCTCAACAACTCCACCACTGATGTATATGTTGGACTCTGAACCTTCTTAGACCTAGAAAATTTCTCATCTTCATATTCATTCTTGAAGAACAACTGAAACTGAGCAGGAACTCAGTTTCTCCCTGGTTACTCCCTTTGTTAACATGTCTGCAGGATTCTGGCTAGTGTGTATCTTTTCCAACTTCAAAATTCCATCTTCCAAAGTGGATCGTATGAAGTGGTACCTCAACTGTATATGCTTAGTATTTGAATGGAAGGATGAGTTCTTTGCAAGATGAATGGCACTCTCACTGTCACAGTACAACCTGCTATTATCTTGCTTCTTTCCCAATTCCTCCATAAACCTCTGTAACCAAATCATCTCTTTACTAGCCTCTGTAGCAGCAACATACTTTGCCTTTGTTGTTGAAAGTGCAACAATCCTTTGCAATTTTGAAATCCAACTTACTGTTGTTCCACCTATAGTAAACACATACCCTGTGGTACTCCTCCTGCTATCATTATCACCTGCCATATCTGAATCAACATATCCTTGTAGAATAGTTTTTGAACCTCCAAAACATAATGCATGGTTAGCAGTACCTTTCAAGTATCTGAGAATCCACTTTACTTCCTCCCAATGTTCTTTACCTGGATTGTTCATATATCTTCTCACAACTCCCACTGCATGTGCAATATCTAGTCTTGTGCAAACCATTGCATACATCAAGCTGCCAACTGCTGATGAATATGGGACCCTGGACATGTATTCTATCTCCTCTTGTGTCTTGGGACACATTTCCTTAGTTAATTTGAAATGGCTAGCCAAAGGTATACTAACTGGTTTTGCATTTTGCATTTTAAACCTCTCCAACACCTTCTCTGTGTACTCACCCTGAGATAATGTCAGTTTGCAATTTTTCCTGTCTCTTGTTATTCCCATACCAAGGATTTTCTTTGCAGCACTGAAATCCTTCATCGCAAATGAATTGGATAATTTCTTCTTGAGCACATTTATATCCTTCATATTAGACCCTGCAACAAGCATGTCATCTACATACAATAGCAAGATAATAAAGCTTCCATTTTCTAGATTTTTAAAATAAACACAGTGATCAGAATGACATCTACTATAACCCTGTTCTTTCATAAACCTGTCAAACTTTAGATACCACTTCCTTGAAGCTTTCTTTAGGCCATATAAGCTCTTGTTCAACCTGCATACCAAATTGTCCTTCCCTTTGACCTCATACACCTGTGGCTGTTGCATATAAATCTCTTCCTCCAAATCCCCATGGAGAAAATTTGTTTTTACATATAACTGTTCAAGATGCAAATCTTCTACTGCCACAAGACTTAAAATAGTTCTAATTGAATTCATTTTAACAACAAGAGAAAATATTTCATCAAAATCTATACATTGTTTTTGTGCAAACCCATTTACAACAAGTCTAGCCTTGTACCGCTTTTCTCCTCCATCTTCTTCCTTCAACTTGTAAACCCATTTATTCTACAATGCTCTTTTTCCTGCAGGCAAGTGAACCAAGTCCCAAGTATGGCTATTTACCAAGGAATCCATTTCCTCTTACATGCCTTGCTCCCACTTCCTTTTGGTGTCTACCTGCATTGCCTCTTCATAACATTCTGGTTCACCAGAATCAATCAACAATAAATAATACAATGAAGGAGAGTATCGTTCAGGGGGTATACTTAACCTGGTAAATTTTCTAACAGCACTTGTAGGTGTTTGAGGTACCTGCTACTCCTGTTGTTGTACATTTTGATTTTCTGGTTCCTTTGGAATTTCTTTTTCAGTGATCTCATCAAGCACTGTGTATTCTTGTTTTTCTTTTTCCTGTTTCTTTCCCTTCAACTGATCTTTGTACATGACCTTCTCATTGAATATGACATCTCTACTCCTAATGATTTTGTTATTTTCATGATCCTATAAGAGATAACCAAAATCATTAACACCATATCCAATAAAGGTACACTTCTTGGATTTTGCCTCAAGCTTTGTTCTATTTTCTTTATTAATATGGACAAATGCTTCACAACTGAAAGTTTTCAAAAAATAATAGTTTACCTTTTTTCCTGTCCATTCCTCCTCTAGAATTCTACCATCCAAAGAGCTTGAAGGTCCTTTGTTTATTAAGTAAACAACAGTATCTACAGCATCTGCCCAAAATTGTAAGGGCAAACCAGCATGCAATTTCATACTCCTTGCACGCTCCATGATTGTCCTGTTCATCCTTTATGACACACCAATTTCTTGTGGTGTTCTTGGAACTGTCTTCTCTCTACGAATCCCATGGTATGAACAGTAATCATCAAACTCTTTGTTACAATATTCACCTCCATTATTTGATCTGAGACACTTCAAATTTTTTCCTGTCTCATTCTCAACCAAAGCTTTCCATTTTTTAAAAGTATCAAAAACATCAGATTTTTGTCGAATGCAAGAAACCCAAGTTTGTCTAGTTGCATAATCAATAAAAGTAATAATGAGAGCCACCAAGAGATGATACCTAAGCTAGTCCCCATACATCTGTATTCACAAGCTCTAACCTTTCACTCTTCCTTTATTTTCCGACTCTGAGAAATCTGACTCTCTTATGTTTTCCATAAACAAAATGCTCACAGAAGTCCAAATCAATTTGTTTAAGATCTGAAAACAAATTTCTTTTGTGAAGTATCTACATCCCCTTCTTATTCATGTATCCAAGCCTATGATGCCACAGTGTTGTATCCACTCATGTAGAAGCTAAAGAGATAGAAGAGTCAGTATTACCAGTACGTAAATACAATGTACCTACCTTCTCTCCTTTAACTATCACCAATGATCCTTTGATGACCTTCCACGTCTTATTTGTAAATATGGATATACAACCTTCACTTTCCAACTGCCTTGTTGAAATTATATTTTTCCTTAAATATGGAACATGTCTTACTTCTTTCAACAACCATTGGTTTCCATTACGTTGCTTTATTTTTATCTTTCCCATTCCAACAATTTTGCATGGTGCATAGTCACCCAAATGAACCTGTCCAAAATTACCTTGAACATAATCTAGAAAATGTTTCCTATGGGATGTGGCATGAAATGAAGCCCCTGAATCTACTACCCAAAACTCAGAAATATTATCTACAGAAAGAATCAAATCATCTTGTAACACATCACTTGTTACATTTGCCTCTTGATTTCTCTCCTGTTGTCCATCTCTTTGTCTCTTTGGAGCTCTGCAGTCTTTCTTCAAATGTCCTTTCTTCCCACAACTCCAGCACTCTATCTTTCCAAGTCTGGATTTGGATCTACCCTTCTTAGAATTTCCACGGTTCCCATAACCCTTTCCTCTATCCTTTTGTCTTCCATTGTTCTCCATGTTCAACGCATTTCCTGATGTCTCGCCTATGCTTTTCTGTCGCATTTCCTCACTAAGGATAACACCAACAACATCATCAAATTTTAAAGTATTTGAACCAGAGACAGAGTTACTTACAGCCATGACCAAGCCGTTCCATCTTTCTGGCAATGAGCACAAGATTAGAAGAGCCCTGACCTCATCATCAAAGTCCACTTTTACATAACTTAGTTGATTAGTAACCGTATTAAAATCATTTAAATGATCCGCAAAAGACCCACCTTCTGACATCTTCATATTAAATAATCTCTTCATTAGAAATACCTTATTGGATGCCGAGGGTTTTTCATACAATTTGGCCAATGCATCCATCAAACCCTTAGTTGTATTTTCTTTGGAAATATTGAAAGCCACCGACGCTGCCAGGCTCAACCGTATCGTTCCTAGAGCCTTTCTGTCAAGAATCTCCCATTCTTCGTCCTTCGTAGCCGCCAACTTCTTTGATATTCCGCCCAATTGTAGGAATAGATCCTTCTGATATAAATATTCTTCCATCTACATCTTCCATAACTGGTAATTTTGGCCATTAAATTTCTCGACCCTAAACTTTCCATCTTCCGACATTGCTCCCACTCGAACTAGGAACCCTCTTTTCCTGCGAGTTACCTTTCGCTCTGATACCAGTTGTTAGAAAAACAGGACCGTGGAGAAATAAAATAAAACAAAACAAATGCGGAAGCAAAACACAGAAGATACACAATACAATAGAGACACAGATTTATGTGGTTCACCCAGTGTGGGCTATGTCCACCAGAGAAATTGCCAGGTCCTTCCTTTATTATTATCCAGCATATGAAGGGATACAACCTACAGCAAACTCGTTGTAACTTCCTCTTATTTCTCTCACAGTCTCCTATCTCAGAATACAATATTCACCATCCACCATAGCCGCAATATGTTTCCCTCATAAAAAAGGGTTGCCTTCTAGGGAAAAAAACCCTAACATAATCTCTATCGTTAGATCTGCGACCTTATAATGAATGGCCAAGATTTACAATGAAATTACAGTATACATTTACAAGGAAATTTTTCCTTCGGGGGCCTCGCCTCCGAACCCCCATTGGGGGCCTGCTTGCCCCCAAACCCCCCAGCCGGGGGGATAGCCCCCCCCGGACCCCGCAGAGGGGGTACCCCCCTCTGCACTCCCCCACATGGAAGAGTGTACATACTTCTGGGGTGTAAATACTTCATGGAGTATAAACACGGCTGAAAGTAAAAGACCTCTGAATCAGGAAGATAATCAGGCTCCACAACCAACATGTTATGGGAGGGTGAACCAGAGAACTCACAATACATGGTATTCAACACAGGTGTATACTTCTGTAAAATGGGATAATTCCTTGGAGAATGTTTGTGACTTTGATATATATCACAGTTCTCATTGCTCTGACCCTCTTGATTTATCAGAAATGCATGATGTTGAACATGTCCATGAAAAGGCGTCGCAGCAGCAACTTGTGCAACTCCTCTTGCTAGTCCAACTAGTGGAGGAACCATTGGTGTACTAGAGGGCCCCATACCTCTCAATATTAGACATTAATTTGCTACATGACCTTATGTATAACATATTGTACACCAGACTTGCGGTCGACCTACTTTAGGAAGGGTCAACTCTTTAATTTACTCAGTTAATGCAAAGATTTGGCCCTGCAATAGTTGTTCAATATTAGCATCTTCCGGAGGTCTCATAATTCTTAATCTCCTTGGATAACCACTATTTCAATAACCTCAAAATAATATATTTTTTTAATGTCAGCTAAGTCTACTTCAATGTTTTGTAGTCTTCCTACAAGATAAATGCAGTATTGATTCGTCATCCACAATTGAATAGGGGAATAGACTAGCTTGGGATTTCCTATTTCTTCCTTAATCTTCTTTGTAAATGTGTTAACATCAAAGACCAAATCCAACATAACACCCCTTATCTCATAGTCATTGATATGAGCATTCAACCTTAACTCTCTTCCAGTTCTCCTTTTCCTCCTCTGAACCCTACTTGCCTTCCTTTCTAGAATGTTAGCGGCAATAAATTCCTCTGGGTTTCCTTCAGCTCCCAAGGCCACTTTGACTGTGTTCCGCAAATTCTCATTAAGTTGTTGATCATCCAAAATATAAGAAAATCCTTGAATCCAAATATCAACATCCTTCTGTGATTTATCTAAGGATTCCATCTTAGCAGATGATTCTCTAGCGACCCTTGGATGATGAGGATTCATCTTAGAACTCATTTCCACAACTACAAGTGTTGAAGGACTAGGCATATGCATGAACATTTCTACTATATTCTTAATAAATTCCTTCTAATGTATAGAATCATACTTGGTATTTTATGTTACATCCTTCTAAATTTTCATTTGATGTGGATTTTCTACATCTTCACCAGTCTTTGCTCCTCCTCTAGTGATGATATAATATCAGGCCCACCTCTTTCATCCATGGCTCTGGGTTCATACTTTATCATATTGGATCCTCTCTTCCTGGAATGATCTTCCCATTTAGCGATCAGATCCATACAATATTCAGTAGCATGAGTGTTCTTCCTGCAATGTGCACACCAGGTTCTTCTTGTAAGTGGGAAATCTCTTGCCAAATGCCCTTTCTCATCACAATTGTAGCATCGAACTGGTCCTCTTTTGCAAGTGTGTCTTCCTCTATATCCACCTCCACCTTTGTGACCTCCTCCAAGTCCTTACAGTTCTTCATTAACCCTGAATGCAGATCGGTCCAATCTATCTACAAGTGAATATAGAGCATTCCATTGATTAGTGTTATGGGAGGTTGAACCACATAACTCGCAATACATGATATTCGGCACTGGTGTATACTTTTGTAAAATGGGACAATGCCTTGGATAATTCCCATGACTTTGATAGGTCTCATAGTAATCGTTGTTATGACCCCCTTGATTTATTGGAAAGGCATTATACTAAATGTGTCCATGAAAAGGTTCCACAGCAACAACTTTCAAAAATCCTCCCATTGTTCCAACTAGAGGAGGACCCATTAGTGTATTAGAGGGATCTATACCTCTCAATCTCAGACATTCATTTGCTACAAGATCTTCTGTATAAAATACCATACACCAAACTTGTGGTCGACCTACTTTAGAAAGGGTCAACTCTTGAATTTTATTAGTTAATGCATATATCTGGCCCTGCAATTGTGCAATATTAGCATCTTTTGAAGGTATCATAATTCTTAATCTCCCTAGATAACCTTCCATAGCTTCGATATCCATGGATTTCTCCAATTATTCTCCCAAAGTAGCTATCCTTTGTTGAGGTAAAGGGATACAGGTCAAAGGTAGCATCCCCTTAATACACCATTCTATCTGATGATCCTCATGGATAGGGTTTGCTAGTTTCCCTAGATCGCATCCTTAAATATCTAGTTGTATTCCCAAGTGGACTCACCATCTCTCTGCTTTATCTCCCACAACTCAATGAGAGTTTTTTGCTCTGACTGTGATAACTAGAATTCTTCTTTAAATATCTTATTCACTTGAGTGCGCATGAAGGCTTTCCCCTGAGACACCAACTCAATTGCCTTCATGTACCATTTGAGAGCCCAACCTCTCAGGGTAGTCTGGAACTTAACTAACTTGTTTTCATCTAGATTCCCACGAGACCTCCAGATGCATTTGCATAGAAACCAATTTTATTCAACATCCTCATCCCCTTTACCCCAAAACTCATGGTATGGGTGAGAGATCCTACATTCTGATTTTTCATTGAGGGGTTTGGAGACCCTATTAAAATGAACCCTAATGGTCCTAGTTGTGATATGAATGAAAGATAACTTGCTACACTTCAACTACTACCACTACTCCAACTTTTTGAACTCAAAGGGTTAGGAATAACATAAATTACAAAAGGATTTATTGGAGAAATTACCAGATTTGTAGATGGCATTGGGGGAATGGGTGATTCAAGGTTGGTTCATTTGCCTCTAGAATGAAGTTCTTTTATACGGGGGGTCTCGCTTACTTTCACTACTATGTTTACGGGTTATGATTCTCCAGCAACTTCCTCTAAGGTCCTGGTTGAGTATGCATATTCAGTCGTGGCATCTACCATTACTCTCTCATTCGTCTCTTATGAATTTCCTTCCTCTTGTTTGATTCCTCTAGAAAATTCACCTCTCTCACTAACCCTCTCTTTCAAACATCAACTAGTCAGTCTCCCTCATTTCTACAACTTCCACAACTCTTCTAACTCCCTTCTATGACTACTCTCAAAGTCGATTTCCTTCCACGACTAATTAGATCTCTTCATTACTTTTTTCATATTTTTTCACCACCTCTTTTCAATAATATCATCCCTCCTATGAGCTTGTCCATCCCTTGCACTTTTATCTTGAAGGCCCCTCATATCTCAAGGAAAACATTCCTTTACCTAACTCATGAACCCTCTCATAAATTACCCTCCCCTAAGCGCAAGGGTTTACACCGCCATATCAACTAAAGGAACTAGCAACATTCCTTCTTCTACTAATAAAACCTTGATCCATGGAGGGATTTCCCACAACAATATTTCTCTAGTTCCTTCTCTAAATATAGCTTCAACTTTACAAGGCTTGATGTATTTCCACAGGGAACTCGATAATCTAATATTCCAAATCAGTTTGCACCCAGAAGTCCATAACACAAGTGATCTGATGATCTAGCCGATGAACATCCACTAGACCTTCAACAATCCATTTATATCTCTTTTTGACCCGATCTTTATATTCTATTGCTTCTTGTAGCCGATCTAACCACTGAAACAACTCTTCAGGGAACTCCATAAGATCTCATACTAGTCACTAGCAAGATCTGAATAGAAAATGGTTCTTTTTGCAACCCTAAAGCTTTTGTGCCGCAACTCATATTCTTGTTGTATGAACGTGTCACACCTTCTTTCTCACCAATTATCAACATCAAACTTGTATATCCGATGAAACATCCTCTAAAAACTCACTTTAAATCTTAGTCCCAGCAACTAAACCATTTGTTGACGCAAGATCAAGACCAGGGTTCTTGGAATTTACCAACAAAAGGCACCGTTGTAGTCTAGGTACGATGGCATATTCAACGATCCATAAGGGAAGGAGGTCTCACCCGAAGTGTAGCCAAGACTTATGTGGTGAAGTGAGTTAAGTAGAATGCAACATCATATATATCTTTGCACTTCTTAGATTCATATATTAACACCCAAAGACATGGAACGATAATGATCAAATACTAGATAGACAAGAAGGAAGTAATTACGTAACATAAACATGGATCCATGCATAACATAACAGATCAAAAAAAAAAGAAATTTTTAGGGCCCAAAACATTCTATTATATTAGAAGCATCGTCATCAGACTGTCAAACAACACATATTTCTCATATATCTTCTTGTGCAATAAGACCTAATCCCTCATACCCATTACAGACTCAAAACCATACTACGAAAGCATAGTAATACTAGCGAGGATCATTACAATATGTTATTGTGACAGTGTTAACCCGAACCCAACCCTAACAATTATAATAGTAGCGAAAATATCACTTTCTTGCTCTCTTGTTCTCTCATTAACCTGTTTCTCATCACACTACCTTCTTATTTATACTTTTCCTTTGTCGCTTCTTGGATTCCTTCTTCCTTTATCTTCTTGGCTTATCATTGGCACCCAATACTTTTTGACATTTTTTTGTTTCTTTTCCAACTGATGTGCAATGATTTTGGTTGTTTCCACTATTTTTATACTTTCATTTATCCCTGAGTGCTTCTAACAGTTTCCACTACTTTTAATCTTCCAACTGGTAGGCAGCGGTTTCCCAATACTTCAGCATTTCCAAAACAAAGGGCCCAACATGTCCTAGTCTCTTGTTTTCACTGCCCATGGAAAAGGGGTACTGTTGGGGATCCCTCACAAGGGTAATGTTCTATTCCCCACCATACTTAACACTTTCCATCCTACAACCTCTCATAGTGTACTAAACTTTGGAAATAGGTCATGATCTAGTCTCTCATGAGAAGAGGGGCTGAGGGCCCAAAGGTTGATTGCAGCTGCTAATGAAAGAATAAGAAACTGATGATAAAGAAATAAAGGAATGATAGCAAAAAGGACTAACAAAATCCATTCTAAACTTGATCTCTACTCTTTTAGTGTGTTCCCTGGTCCTGAATAACAATGCTACTACTTGAAACCTTATAAATGGGACTTTCAAATATATAATAAAGTGGACTAGAAAGATGGTTGATAAAGGGGTTTGGGAAAAATGACATTTAAATATGGGGTAACTCAAGAGAAAGCGCACCCCCCAGAAAGGCACTCATAGAAATGAATTCAATGACACCATGAGCCATGAAGTAATTCCTAAAACCATATCACTATCACACTTACTCTTGAAGGGTTTTTACTTTCCCTTGTCACTCTCAGGAACTATCCCTCTACCTGGGTTATTTAAATTCATGTCTAGGTGGCACACCTAATATGATTGGATGAAGGCCCTCCCACACTTAATCTTGGTAACTCACATGAGGTCATGGGCTGGTGTGATGCTTTAATTTGATACTAAAGTGAATTAGCTTACATGGCTTATACTTAAGTTGTGGCTTACTTTGCATGTTTTAAGGACTAATGTTTCTTATGAAATTTGGCTAACCATGTTTCATACTTTGATTTGTTTTGGATGGCCCTGACACACTTCTTTGAGGGACGTCTCGGGATTGTATCTAGGACATTATGTCTCTATTGCAGGACCTGGGAATGTGTGATGGAGAGCAGTGGATCATTCAATGACTCACCACCCTCAGATATTGGCTCTCACATCCTCAGAACCTTGGATGATGGAAAAATGGGGCTTGGATTGAGAAGATCTAGTCATTATGACACATTGATGGGATAGGATCCCCACAGGCTGGGCAGAGTACCCCATGTCCTATTTACACATAGGATGGAGGAAGTTGCAGCAACAGTGACTTAGTAATTATTCAAATATGAGATGTATTCTTCCTCTCCTTGGAGTGCACTACATTGAGGCCCTTGATGTCGTTGTCTTGACCTTGACGTCACCTCCTAGGGTTTGATGTTCTTAAGGTTTGATAGATGGATGGGTACCGAAGATGACTTGGCATGACCTTAGGTAAGGATACACCTCACTTGACATTTGCTTCACCTTGGAGGATGCCATGTCGCCTCTAGAGGCCTTATCTTAGCCTTTAGAGGCTTGATGTCACCCTAATAGGCCTTGACATCTCACACGTGTGGAAATTTGATCCAGGTGGATATCGGTGGCCACCCACCTTTTTCGACTAGCTCAAAACAGTTTTCTGGCAATTTTGGCAATTTACTATTTTTAGCAGTTTTTAACTTTCGGGGCCATTTTGAGGGCCCAAATGAAGGTTTTTCGAGATAGAGGTTATCAATGATAGCCAAAGAAATAATTGATCCCCCAAAATGAATCTCCTCGACGATACCTTTCCAACAAACTATCACACGCCTAAAACAAAGATCGTATGCAAAAGTTACAACCCCGGGAAGTTGATGTACTCACTTACCCAAACGGGGCCCACATGACTTTTGGCGCTTCATCTCCTAGGGTTAGGTTTTTGGATGTCTAGGGTTTTGGGATTTCCAGTTTATTTTAAAAAGGCCTTCAGAGCCTCATTGTGATCATATTCTTGCGAATGCGAGTAGCCGTCACATCTCTTCTCAGAGATAAGCTGCCACCATTCTAGCGAGTCTTTCACTCTGTATTTTTACAGTCTTTGTACATTTCTTTCATTAATAGAAATCGTGTATTACTGTATATCTGTGTTTATTCTTGCATCTCTGATACATTTCTGTTATATTATTGGATATACGCAATATCTCTGTGCATTTCCTTATTATATCTCCGCTCTCATTTCATGCCGAAAATAATCTGGATCAACATGTTGATGTATTTTTACATTTATTACACATTGTAAAGGCTAAATGAGGGGTCATCCCCACTTAAATTGTATATTTATTATGTTATGTGGACAAAGTGAGATGCAAGGCCTCATATAAGAAGGCTAGCCTCACTTCATTTTGAATCACCATCTTTCACTCACCTTTGTGGGTGACACATTTGAAGTTTTCGCTCTCTAAGGGTTACTAGCTCTCTCTCTCTCATGCATTATTCTTGGAATGATCTCTTGTGGATGGATTTGTTGATTTTGAATGGATATTTCTGCAATTAGGGTGACATTCTCTTGGTTTCTTGGATGAAGTAAGTAAATTTCTACAATTATTGTTCATGCTACTAATGTCTATGGTGAATTTTTTATTTTATTGCAAGAAGTATTGTTTGTTAAAACCGTAAGAGAGGAGCATAAGTGCTTATTCCTCACACAAGGTTGTATTTTTCCTAAAATTGGTTAATTTTCCTTGCTAGGGTTAGAATCCTAAATCCATAAAGTGTTACACTTTAGGATTTTATGCCTAAACATTTGATCTTTGACCTAGTTGAATCTACAAGAAGAGAGAAACAACTTCTAGGACCCAATTGTGCTTGCACCCTAGAAGTGTTCTCCTCAAGATCTAATACCAAAGGCCCAAATGTTATTGAACCTTAGGGGTAAGATCCTTACTAAGGTGACAATGGTATATTCTTCCATAGTTACACAATATTTGAGAGTCTTCTGTTGGCATTTGCATAAATACAAATCCTGCAATAACATTTCGGCGCCCTTGTCGAGGAGGATTGAGTCATTCTTCTCAACGATATATCTTTGGTAAAATTTATTCTAAATCCCTTATCTTATAAGATTACCTGGAAACTCCATTGAAGGTAGTTCCCTCACCTTCCTTTGATGATCCTAGAGGGACCATCCAGCAACTCCACAAATCTCAAGGAGGTACACTAACCCTCCTAAGGCCTACAAGAGAAGCATTTCTCACAGTTACTCACCTGTAGTAAAGCATTTATTCAGTGGAAACCTTCATTTATCTACAATGGCTCAAAAGAAAAGGGTTTACAATATCTTCAAACCATTACATAGGGTCTGGTATGTCGGGATACCCTATACATATGCCTCCTAAGTAGGAAAAGTGGTTTCCCAAGTTCTTCGATAATGATGCGACTATTATTGAAGAGAATATGGGAAAATTTTGGGATTTCTTTCAACTTAATCCCATAAGTGATGACGTCGAGGATTTAGTAATGAAAATTTTCTCGTCCACTTTTACTAATGATGCTAGGAGGTGGTACAATGGTCTCCCTAGAAAGATTATCAAGACCATGGATCAACTTGAGGAGACCTTTTTGAAGAGATGGGGTGCTAAGGAGGACCCTAAATTATTGTTGATGCGATTTACTGAAATGAAAAAATATGGAGAATGAAACTGTCAAAGAATTCGATGCCAAGTTTGAAAATTTTCTTCAACAAATACCTAGAAAACTTCATCCTGGAAAATAGCACCTTCTTTTCCTCTACATCAAGGCTTTCCCAGGGCACTTTGGGTACTTTCTCAAAGATAAGGGTCCAAATACCCTTGAAGAATCCTAAGAAATGGCTGTAAAAATTGAAGTTAATATTTCATCCTATAAGGTAGAACATTTCTATGCCCAAGAGCCAAGGCTAAAACAAAACCAAGAACATTACAAAATGTTGATCCCACTCAAGATGTTAGCGATCCATGGGTACAAAGGATTTAAGAAGCAATAAATGACCATATCAAGAATCAAACTCTAATGATGAATAGGATCACCAATATAGAAAGGTCACAACAACAATCCATTAAGCCTCCTTTTAGGGGCCCGACCCTCCTTTCAGGGGCCCTCCTCAAATATTAATCCAAGCATGGAAACCTAGGGCTCCAAATGAATAAAGGGTACCCAACACCTTAGATCCTTCAAATGTCATAAGTCAAGAAGAAACTCCTTGGTGCTTACCTTACGGGGATTCACATTGGGAACATGAATTCCCAAGGAGTAATGGGGTACTTGATCATATGAATGTCTTTGATATCGTAAACCATATATGTTTCATATCTCCCCAAGTGTGCCTAAATATCATACCTGGAAAACTTGAGGAATGCAAAAGGGAAGCAACAAGAAGGGCTAGGATGGAGATCATAAACAAGATGGATGAGGAATCAAGGAAGAAGCTTAGGAATAAGGAGTTACAAGTATACACAAGACGAAGAAGTGCACCTCAATTTACTATTAGTTACCCTAAGATCTCTCAACCAAGGCCTCCTCCACCACCAACAAACAAACTTCCTCCTAGTTCCACTTTGCCAAAGACCAGTGACATCGACTTGAATATTGACATAAATAGGGTCTTGGAAAACATCATTGTGCATGTACCTCTAACATAAATCATTAAGATTCCTTCAATGAGAAGAAAATTTGAGAACTTATTTAAGGTACAAGGTCAACCTATAGACCCTCCTATAATGTTGCAAGCTAACCATTTTAGACCTCAAATTGGCGATCACCCACCTTTCTTCATCTCCTTGCAAATGAACAATTGTATGCTTGACTTAGGAGCGGGTGAAAATGTCATGGCCTTGAAAGAAATGAGAAAAATAGGTTTGGAAGTCACAAGGCCTTATATGAATGTCTGTGGGATTGAAACAAGGACCATTCCCATGCATGGTGTAATAGAGAATGTAAAAGTCCACCTTGATTGATATCCTGAGATATTTTTCCTAATGGACATTGTGGTCATAGATGTCCCAAATGTTTGGGGAATGCTTTTGTCTAGAAAATTTGTTGCAGTGTTGAGTGGTACTTTACAGGTGGATTTGACCTATTCCACTATACCTATGGATGATGAAACCAACGCCCACCTTCCCAACTTACCAATGGAAAAGGATCATGTTGAAGAAATCGACCTTGACTCTGAAGACAAGGATCCCTTGGAGGAACTCCCTGAGAAATTCAAGGATCCTCTTCCAAAAATTTTCTCATATGACCTTCCTTTCACCCAAGAATAATATTTGATTCTATAGAATGGACTAAAAATAAATATTACCAGCAACAACTAGACAAGTACAAAGACAAATAAATTGTCTTTGTCAAAATATTGAAGAAAGATGATAAAGGGTTGTTGATCAAACCTATCCAAGATGATATTATTGCAACAAAATTCCACCCCCCTCCCTCGAAACAATACACCGACATAATACAAGAAACAATTGACCTTAAAGGAGGGGATTACAAATGAGATATGGTCTTAGAGTGGGATACAAGGAAGGTCCATCCTGATACACATAAGGAGTTTGGGAAATTTTGGTTGGGTCCATACAAGATTGAAAAGAAGTCTGTCAATGATTCCTACTACCTATCTAGATTGTAGGGGAGGAGGAATCCACTATCAGTTAGTAGGTCCCTTCTCAAACCCCACCATGGGGAAGAGACTTGACTTCTTGAACTAACATATATTAAGGTAGGTAGGCTAGGAAATTTGCATCTTATATCACATTTGTATATATTTTGCATCATGCATTCATGCTAGTGTAGTTTTGCATATTTCTTATATATATTGCATCTTCATTTGTATATAATAAATACAAGTTAGGAAATTTCATTTAATCACTGAGTAATATTGATTTATCATTTCATAGCTAAGGAAAAAATTTATTTTCAGCATGGTTTTGGATTTATCACCGACAATTGGTGGATCATATCCACTAGCAGATACTTCTAAAGGATGTTGTTGGTTAAAGTGGGTGCAGGATTGCAGGTCATGGACAACCAGAGATGTTGAGATTATCATGCACTCTATAGTGAAAACATGTCCCATGTTG
>JASDQU010103351.1:221725-274025 GCA_032191745.1 Picea mariana | reverse complement strand
CCATGCCTAGGGTTAACTAGATGAGATCCTATCTCATGAACCACAATGGAGAAAATTATATTGACCATGACAATGATCAACATGTCCATGGATGGAATCCCAATAGCCCCCCTCATTCACCTTTATAGCTATAGGTCAACCAAGGCTCATCACATTCAAGAAACCTAGAGTATGGGAGATGGTAAGCCACCATCACCATTAGGTATGTGAGTCCTTCTTTTATGCAAAGTGTTGTGCTTAATTTTTCGGGCATGTGGATGAGGATCTTTGGTTGAAGTTGGATAATGGATCATTGGTTTGAGAAATTGTGTCAGTTTCCTTGTTTCATCTTGGTGTTCAGCTTTTGTGCCCTAGTCCCATGTTTTAATTGCCCATGTAAAAGAGGTACTACTAGGGGGGCCTCACAAGGGTAACGTTCCATTCTCCACCATACTTAGCACTTTCCATCCTTGAGCCTCTCATAGTGCATTAAACTTCGACAATGGGTCATGGTCCATTCTCTCATGAGAAGAGGGGCTGAAGGCCCAGAGGTTGATTGCAACTGCTAATAAAAGAATAAGAAATTGATGCTAAATAAATAAAGGAATGATAGAAAAAACGACTAATAAAATCCAGTCCAAACTTGAGCTCTACTCTTGCAGTGCTCGCCCCGGTCCCGAATAGTAATGCTATAGCTTGAAACCTTATAAAGGGGACTTAAAAATATATAATAATGTGGACTAGAAATATGTTTGATAAATGGGTTTGGAAAAAATAGCACATAAATATGGGGTAACTCAAGAGCAAGCGCACCCTCCACAAAGGCACTCATTGAAATGGATTCAATGACATCATAAGCCATGAAGTAAGCCTTAAAATTGTATCACTATCACACTTACTCTTGAAGGGTTTTTACTTTCCCTTTTCACTCTTGGGGCCTATCCCTATACCTGGGTTATTTTATTTCATGTCTAGGCGGCACACCTAATAGAGTTGGATGAAGGCCCTCCCATCCTTATGCTTGGTAACTCACATGATATCTTGGGCTAGTGTGATGCTTGAAGGGGATACTGAGATGAATTATCTTACATGACTTATATCTTAAGTTACAACTTACTTTGCATGTTTTAAGGAATAATGTTTCTTATGAACTTTGGCTAACCATGTTTTATACTTTGATTTGCTTTAGATGGTCCCGACATGGTTCTTTGAGGGACGTCATGGGCTTGTACCCAGGACATTGTGCCTTTAGTGCAGGACCTGGGCACATGTAATGGAGAGAAGTGGGTTATTCAATGACTCACCACCCTTAGATATTGGTTCTCACATCCTTAGAATGATGTATAAATGGGGCTCGGTTTGAGCAGATCCAGTCATTATGACACATTGATAGGCTAGAAGCCCCACGGGTTGGGTAGAGTACCTCGGGGCCTATTTACACATAGGATGGAGGATGTTGCAGTAGTAGTGACTCAGGAATTATTCAAATATGATATTCATCCTTCCTCTCCTTGGATGTAGCACATTGAGGCCCTTGACATCACCTCCTAGGGTTTGATGTTCTTAAGGTTTGATGGATGGATGGGTACCAAAGATGATTTAGCATGACCTTGGGTGAGGAGACACCTCACTTGTATGCTTCCCCTTGGAGGATGCCACATGACCTTTGGAGGCATTACCTTATCCTTTGGAGGCTTGACGTCATCCTACTAGGCCTTGACGTCTCACATGTGTGGGCATTTTGATGTATTTTTGCATTTATTACACATTGTAAAGGTTGAGTGAGGGGTCGTGCCAACTTGAATTGTAAATTTATTATGTTGTGTCGACAAAGTGAGATGTAGGCATCATATAAGAAGGATAGCCTCACTTCATTTTGAATCATCATCTTTCACTCACTTTTGTGGGTAACACATCTGAAATTTTCTCCCTCTAATGGTTACGCTTGCTCTCTCTCTCTCTCTCTCTCTCTCTCTCTCTCTCTCTCTCTCTCTCGTTATGCTTGGAAAGGTTTCTTGTGGATGGTTTTGTTGATTTAAGATGGATATTTTTGGAATTAGGGTTACATCCTATTGGTTTCTTGGATGAAGTATGTAAGTTTCTACAATTATTGTTCATGTTATTAATGTTTATGGTGAAATTGTTATTGTATTGCAAGAAGTCTTGTCTGGTGAAACCCTAAGAAAGGAACATAATTGTTTCTTCCTCCCACGAGGTTGTATTTGTATTAAAATTGGTTAATTGTCCTTGATAGGGTTAGAACCTTAAATCTCTAAGTGTTACAGTTTAGGATGTTAACCCTAGACATTTGATCTTTGACCTAATTGAAGCTACAAGAAGAGAGAAACAACTTCTAGGGCCCAAATGTGCTTGCATCCTAGAAGTGTTCTCCTCAAGATCTAATACCTAAGGCCCAAATGTTCTTGCACCTTATGGGTTAGATCCTACCTATTGGTTTCAAGTAGATCAACCTTCAAGCTTGGTTTCATTTGAAAAGACTTCATAACCCTTAAAGGCACCAGTCTTAAAGCATTCTCATGGTGAATTGATTGATGAACTCACTCTCTCAAAACTCTCAAGATTTCTACTAACCATAATAACACTAACATTGGAAAACTTACTAAATAACTTCTTGTTGTTATAAGAGGTTTGCTACAACCATCCAAATCACTTTAATTTGTTGCATACACTAATATATTGTTGGCTTAAGTCACTAAGAAATTTCCTTTAACAATTGAGTAATGTTATAATGGATGTATGCTTAAATTCCATGGTCAATTGTGGTATTTCTAAGCATTATTTATTGTTGTTGTTACAAATTACTTCTTGTTTTTATAAAATTATTTTATTGATGCAATTTGCAACAGCCATAGAAATCTAAACATGCCTAGTGTCTAGAGGATATATTTATTGCATACTTTGACTTGGAAATTGTTATATATATGTTGCAAAGTGTTCTAATTTTGGGTAGGTACCAAATCATCTTCAAAACTCTTATTTCCCCTTGATCTAGAACAATCATTTGGTGATCAAGATAGGGGGAGATAGGCTTGGATTCTAAACTAGTTATTTAATCCCTTGAGGTCACCAGGGAAGCCTCCCTTGTGGTGGACCTATTCCATCCCTAAAATGAGAGAAGTCCTTACTAAGGTGACAGTGGTAGGTTCTTCCATAGTTATGCAAGATTTGAGAGTCTTGTGTTGGGCTTTGCATAAGTACAAATCCCGCGATAACAATACCAAAGATGGCTCACAAGGAGAAGATGACACAAAGGATGGATTAGGCTCGTAGGCTAAGAGAATTTCATCAATATCTTTTCTAGTAATAATTTCATTGGAATTAGGTAGAACAAGTCTATAATATTTTACATCTTTAATATATCTAACAAAAATGCACTTCTCACTTTTACGCCATAATGTTTTTCTTTTCTCATCAAGAATGTGATCCCATACTTCACTACCAAACACACAAAAGTGGCTTACATCTGGCTTAATTTTACTTCATGCTTCTTTTGGTGTTATATTTTTAAAGTCTTTGTGGGAGCACAATTTACTATGTAATTGACACAATTAATTTGTTCCGTCCAAAAATGAAGACTTAATCCCTTAGATTAGATCACACAACTTGCCATTCCCTTTAAGATGTGATTTTTTCTCTCGAAAACACCATTTTTTTGTGGTTTATATGGAACAGTATGTTGCATTTGAATTCTTTGTGTAATTAAATAAGTTGTAAATTTGTTGTTAACATATTCGTCTTCCTTATTTGTATTTAACTTATGCAGTTGATGTCCAAATTATTTTTCTACAAGGGCCTTGTAGGCTAAAAACATGTCAAATACTTCACTCTTAAGTTTTAATAAATAAACCCTAGTGCGTTTGGAGAATTCATCAATGAAATTTTAAAAGTACTTGCACCCGGGGAGAGAAGGAGAAGGAAGCAAACCACACAAATCATTCTGAACAAATTGCAAGGGGTACAAGGCATGCCAAGATGCATGCTTGTCAAAACTATCTCAATGATGTTTGTCGAGAATACCACTAGCACAAACACCATCTCTGCAAGAAACGAGAGGAAGAATAGTCACCATATTTTGATTACATCGTTGATGGAATGAATGATAGTTTAGATGACCAAATCACTCATGCCAAATTTTGCTCAAGTAATCACTATGAACAATAAAAACCGATGGAAAAGATAATGACCCAAAGTTGTCAAATATGTAGAACGTGGTAATATCATCAACAATTCTACTTGTTAGGGAATGCTTATGATCTTTTAAATCCTTAATTACAACTTGGTGATGTGAAAACTCTATTATTATACCTTCACCTGAATGGGTGATTTGATATATTGATAGAAGGTTGTAGAAGAGAATTGGAACATATAATACATCATTAAAATTACCATAATCTCACTGAATTGTTCCTGACCCTACAACATTAAGAGATCTATCATCATTGTTACCCTACCCTCCACCCACTTCTAGGGGTAACTATAAGGGAGGGAAAATTATCCATGATGCACATTTCAAATAGTAGATATGATGATGTCATTTTGAACTCTCCACGGACAAATCTGCATGCATATGCCTCCATCCATGTGCAGCTCAACTCACTCATATGATATATTACATTTTACATGCTCAAGAACATTGATCTAACACTTCATATCGAGTGATAATATTAATACTTGAGGTATGAAAATGATGATCATGGGTTGATTTGGGTAATGAATCATTATGCTTTGGAGTTATGCTTTTTGCGGTGATCATTATCATTTTCTAATCAAGTGTTGTCATGCTTCGGAAAATTTGTACTACTGGGGGGCTTTAATGGGGGCAATGTGTCCATATCCCTTACCATAAATGAAATATTCCATCTATCACATATATGTTGTCCTTCCTTTTGGGTTGGGTGTTACATGTACCCCAAAAATATTTGTGCTTCGTAATCGCATGAGAAGAAGGGACTATAAATCCTGAATGCATATCTTATAAAAGGACTTAGAAAATGAAATGTCTAAATCCAAATGAAGTCAAAGCTATAAAAAACAAAGGAAAATGTCGAAATCTTAGTCAAACGAAAACCTTTTCGAGTGAAATGAAAAGTGTTTCCAACTAAAAACAATGCTCTGAACATAATCAAATAGTCTGCCAACCCGGAAATGCAGAGAAATAACAGAACCTAGAAATATTTTGATGCATGTGATGACATAAGTTTAGAATCTCGATCAACAAAGAGAGTGGGTCTTCATATGAGCTTTGATACCATGTTCGACAAAATAAGGTATTTCCCACAAGAAAAACACGTTAAGAAAATCACTTACACAACCAAATCAAATATCAACACACCAATGTATTGTGTGGTTAAAACTTTCAAAGAGGGAAACAATCTACAACCCCAATCAACACGACCACTTCGGGCAATATATTAATGCAAAAGAAAAACATTGTACATAAGAGTTCATCACAATTGATTTCTAGCTAATGACGCTCCATGCTATTTAAATAGAGATCATGGACCACTCAGGTGTTAAGTCACAAATCAATATAGTTGTTTGTATCAAAGAGAACTTTGTCTCTAGAACATATCATGACCATCAGATTACATAACTACTAATGCATATTAAATAAACACACCTTACCTAAAAACATATTTGACCAAGTTGATCTTAACTAACTCCTAAGTGTCTAAATATCCTAACATGGGGTTGGGAAATGCAACATATTGAACAAATTATTTCACCCAACCTCAAAATTCAAAACCATGACAAATATGAGGCATTCCAAAACAAGTTGCAAAGTTGCAAACAACTCTCAATCAAGGGCATAAAAGCGAGTTGGTCCATTTAATAAAGTACATATATGTAATTGTCTTTACAAACATGTGATTATATTTAAAAACATGCAATTATATTTACTCATTTTCTAATATCTTGCCTAGTGCATCATTACCAAAGTCACTCTTGCATTTCATCAATTGCAATTAAGTGCCTATTAGTGAATCTTGCCAAGTGCATTTGAGAAATATCTTTATAAAGTTTGTTATTTATTGTTAAATATGTCACATCTCGAATGTTAAACCTTTTTAAAGATCTCTTGCAATGGTTTACTGACTTCTTGAGGCATGTCTTCCCTACACAATCCATCTGACATGATATGATATGTATATGTAATCATATCAAGGACATGACTACCATCATTCATATATTTAAATAACTGTGTTCCCCACTTATGATTACCAACTTTGTAGACTCCATGCATTAACATGTTATATGTGACAACATTAGGGCTCAAACCTTTCTTTGGCATCACATAGATGATCATTTGTCTAGCTTTGTCTATTCTTTGATGCTTGTAGAGTTCTGTTATTGATCTATTATTTAACCTTTCTCCAACATTTCTTGAAGGAGTGCCCCTACCTATATTACAACATCATGGCATATGGTTTTGTTGGGCATTTCATAAAAGAGCTTCCTAGACATGTTCAACTTGCCTTCTTGGCATAAACCATTAATAAGCATATTGTATGTGACCACATTAGGGCATATGTTTTTGATGGGAATTTCATGGAAGAGCTTCCTAGCCTCATCCAACTTACCTTCCTCATACACATTAGGGAATATGTTTTTGATGGGCATTTCATGGAAGAGCTTCCTAGCCTCATCTAACTTACCTTCCTCAGACAGACCATTATTAAGTGCAATGTATGTGACAACATTAGCACATATGTTTTTGTTGGGAATTTCAAAGAAGTGCCTCCTAGCCTCATCCAACTTCCCTTCATTACAAAAACCATGAATAAGTACATAGTATGTGTCATGTGACAACAATAGGGCATATGTTTTTTGGGCATTTCGTAGAATAGCTTCTCAGCTTCCTATAACTTGCCTTTCTTAGGAAAACCATGAATAAGCACATTGTATGTGACAACATTAGGATATGTGTTTCTATTGGGAATTTAATAAAACAACTTCCTAGCCACCATCAATTAGAGCAGTAAATGTAACAACACTGGGGTTATGCCAATGGCACTAGCCTTATATATTTTGGTTGCAAAAAACCTTATGCTACTAGTTGTGCCAAAAAATGGGGTTAGGTCTAATTAAAGGCAACCCATTGCCCAAATCTAATGTTGGCTAGTTGGTGAATGACTACTTCATCAATAATTCTTTCCTATTCATTCTCAAGGAAAAAACCTTGATCCAGATGGATATTGGTGGTCACCCACCTGTTCCAAATTCTAATTGGCTCATCTTGACAGTTTTCAGTTCAACACATTTCTCTGTAATGGGGACATTTCTTTGTAATTGTGGGTTCTACACTTCTGAGATTGTCTTGAATCCCTACACAACATCGAGGTTGATATTGGTGGCCTCTCACCTATTCCAACTAGATTATTTTGGAAGTTTTCATGCCAGTACATATTTTTGTACTTCCGAGGCCGTTTTGGGGCCCTAAACAATGTTTTCTTGGATTTCTACAGTCAAACTATAGACAGAGTCAGATTTTGACACAATTTGATGGCATAATGTGTAGTTCTCGAAATATCTTTCCAACGGGCTATCACAGGCCTAAAATGAAGATCGTATGCAAAAGTTATGACCCCGAGAAGTTAATGTACTAACTTACCCCAACAGGGCCCACATGACTTTTGGTGCTTCATCTCCAAGGGTTAGGTTTTTGGATGTCTAGGATTTTGGTATTCATGTTTATCATAAAAAGGACTTCGGAGCATCATTGTAATCACCTTCTTGCAAATGAGCGTAGCCGTCACATCTCTTCTCAAATATAAAGTTGCCACCATTCTAGCAAGTCTTGCACTCTATATTTTTATAGTGTCTGTACATTTCTTTCATTGATAAAAATCATGTATTGTTGTATCTCTCTGTTTCTGGAAATTTTTATGAGTATTTCATTATAATATCTTTTCTTTCATTTCATTCCGAAAATAATCCGGATCAGTGGTATCAGAGCAGACTGCTCTTGGTCGTTTTTCAGTGCATGTCCCCAACGAGGTCCGAGTATGGCAAGTTGGGTCTCGAGCTTGTCTCTCTTGAGGACAATCACTCTCACACGTCCAAGAAACCCTCTATCGCAGCAGAAAAGAAAAACGACGGAGCAGAAGATTTTATTAACCTATTGATTGAGCAACTCTCGCGCGACAGAGGAACGAAATGATGGAGAATTTTTCACACATCCTTCAACGTCTTTTAATAGCAACAAACACATATTCATCAAGTGGCCACTTTGGAGGAACCTCTCCCTTCAAGGTACAAGTTAATTTTGATATTCTCGTATTTGAAAATTAGATAGATGCGGATGCCTTAGAAAAATAGTTAAATCTGCTAGAAGGTTATTTCTTTGTTCACAATTTTTCTGATAGAGAAAAGATCACCTTCACACTCCTCAAGGCTCTCCCCCATGTCAAACATTGGTGGGAAACTTACTGGGAGCAAAGTTCCACAGAGGAATCTGGAATATATGGGGCTGAGCCCACTTGGGATTTTTTTTTGGATATGGTCAAGGAACAATACTACCATGTTGATAACTATGAAGATCAGTACATGAGATGGACCACACTGCGGCAAGAGAAGAGCCAAACAGTGTCAGAGTTCACAAATACTTTCCATACCTTGCGCACCAAGCTAGGTATCAAAGACTTTGAGCGACATCTGGTTCTGAAATACCGTGGGGCTCTGCATAGATACATCGAAACCGAAATGGATTTCTTAAACATCTCTTCATTGGGATTTGCCTATCGATATGATGTCAAAATCAAGTAGAAATTTAGGCACCAGAACAAATGGGAGTTTGGGTCTACAAATCCGCAACAACCAAAGCATGGTAGAGACAGCCCTAACCAACAGCCTCTAGACAACCAGTCCAAGACACAAAACAAGAAGAGTAAGGGAAAGACGAAGACTGACACTGGGAAGTGGTGCGACTTCCACAAAATCCCTTGGCACAACACTGAGAATGTCGCTCGAAACAATCATTGGTGGTTGAGGTCAAAGACAAGGAGACGAAACATGATTCGTAATCTAATCCAGAAAATATTGAAAACTGACAAATCATCAACGTAGACCCCACTGTTATTGTCGCGACCGCAACAATTCAACCAGAGGAACCAGTAGATCCTAAAGAGGGGGAGCGCCTCTTCCATTCACAGATGTGGGTAAAAGGGACCCAATTGCATTTCATTGTTGATAACGACAGCCAGAAGAACCTCATCTCAGCTGAGGTCGTCAAACAGTTGGGGTTGTCGACAACACCACACCCGTAGCCATACAACATCAGGTGGCTTCACCAGGGACGAGATCTATGTGTCAGCGAGCAGTGTCGCCTGTCCTATGGCATCTAGCCCTTCAAGGATGAGGTAGTGTGTGATGTTTCCCCTCTTGATGTCTATGATGTTGTTTTCGGCCAATCATATATGTGGAAACATCATGTTGTTTATGAATCTCGACCTTGTAGTGTCATTATTACTCTAGGGGGTCAGATCTACAGGATACCATAGGTAGTTTTGACTATTGTTCCACCAAAACAGTGCCACAAGGTAATCTCTTATACTGCAAAATTTATCATCTTCACAGTTTGTTCAAAGGATGCACAAATGGCCATTACAACCACTGCAGCCTCAGCACCTTCTATCCAACAGAAGTAGATTGTTGAAAAGAAAGAATATATCGTTTCTTCACCTACAATGGTGCCTACACAATGCCCTGTCAAGCCCAGAGACAATAGGTTGGTGGAACAGATTCAACCCCGCCAGCAACAGGTTCATGACATCCTTCCACAGGCCATGTAGCGCAACTTCTCCAACAAGGCACGCAGCTCACCAAGATTCAGATTCAGAAAATGTTTTCCCCTCTTCCTCAGACACTCAACGCAATGGAGACCATTGCTTCCTAAAGGGGGAGGATTGATCCAGGTGGATATTGGTGGCCACCCACCTACTCCAAATTCCAACTAGCTCATCTTAACAGTTTTCAGTTTAGCACATTTCTCTATAATGGGGACATTTCTTTGTAATTGTGGGTTTTGCACTTCCGGGGCTATCCCTAATCCCTGCACAGCATCCAGGTGGATATTGGTGGCCGCCCACCTATTCCAACTGGCTTATTTTGGAAGTTTTAATGTCAGTACATCTTTTTGTACTTCTAGGGCCGTTTTGGGGCCCTAAACAGTGTTTTATTGGCTTGCCACAGTCAAACTGTAGATGAAGTCAGAGTTTGATGGCATAATGCATAGTTCTCGAAAAGACCTTTCCAACGGGCTATCACACGCCTAAAATGGAGATCGTATGCAAAAGTTACGACCCCGAGAAGTTAATGTACTAACTTACCCCAACGGGGCCCACATGACTTTTAGCGCTTCATCTCCTAAGGTTAGGTTTTTTGATGTCTAGGATTTTGAAATTCATGTTTATCATAAAAAGGCCTTCAGAGTCTCATTGTAATCAACTTCTTGCGAATAAACGTAGCCATCACATCTCTTCTTAGAGATAAAGCTGCCACCATTCTATCGAGTTTTGCACTCTTTATTTTTACAGTCTCTGTACATTTCTTTCATTAATAGAAATCATGTATTGTTGTATCTCTCTATTTCTGGCAATTTTTATGAGTATTTCATTGTAGTATTTTTGTTTCCATTTCGTTCTGAGAATAATCCATATCAAACCTCCTGAGAAGAGACAATGGACTGTCTTGATAACTTCTATCTTGCTTCCAACATTCAGTGTCAAAAAACCCTATGTTATAGGTAGAGTCAACAACGAGTCCATGACTGGTTGGCCTCTCAAAACTTGTTCTAGGTTCCACAAGGACAATTGTTCATATTTTTGGGCATCCCCTTTGCCTTTCCAACCTCACCTAAAGATTTATGGGAGGTGGTTATAAGGCCCTTGGCCATAGTAGCCAAAATTTAGAAACGTGTCCTAGGTTCGACGAGGACAAGTGTTCATGTTTTTGGGCATCCCCTTTTCCTTTGAAGCCTCACCTAAAGATTTATGGGAGGTGGTAGTGCAAAAGGTGGAGACAGAAATTAATAAATGAGATATAAGGCCTTTGGCCATGGTAGCCAAATTTTAGATATACACCAAATTCTTGGCAATGACTCATGTTTACTACTCTTATTAGGTTCCTTCCATGTTGGAGTACAAGTGCTTGGAGAAAGGTACTAACACAATTTATTTGAACGAACAATGCTAATGGTAAAGGATTCCATAGAGTTCACTAAGACCTTTGTTGCACTCCATGAGAGATGGGAGGACTAGGCATTATTAAAGCAAGGATACAGGCTCAAACTCTTTCTGCAATGTGGGTAGTGAGGACCTTCAATTGGAATGAGGCACAAAAGGTGCTTCTTAGACATCAAATCTGCCAAGGTATCCCGCTCAGTAAGAGACCCTGGCAAGGTATCTCATTCCAAACTTTTATAGTCACCCCTGTTAAGGTGAAAGTTGCTAACACTTTTGTTTTGAAAAGCATGTAGAAGGCCTAGGAGTCCATCAAGTTGATTTTTCCTTGGAGGGATCTCGGCCTTCTTACTAGCTTGTCTTTTAATGGTCATTGTTTGTCGTGGTCTCCTCTTTTGTTGCACGAGGGAAAAACTTTAGCTAATTCAGCTTGTTTTAAGGCTCGGAGGTTGTTTTAAAATGCATTCAATCAACCAAAGACTGAATTGATACTCAAACAAGGGAATAGATCCCATGGCCAAAGTTAAAAAGAAAGTTTAGCCTGGCCACTGATAATAAATTTATCTTGAAATGGGTGTAGAGCCTAATTCTAGAGTATAGATCCCATGGCTAGAGTTAAATAGAAAGTTCAAGCTGGCCACTGCTAATCAAATTACCTTGGAATGGCTGTAGAGCCTAATTCTAGAGTATCTTGTGCTTAAGTTGGGCTTTCAAGGATTGCCAACGTCATGGAGGGATTGGAAGTGGGGTGTGCTACAAAATTCACTGAGTCTAAGCCAACCCTTGGTTATAAATAGCTTTGTCTCAAGCCCATGTTAGAAGTTCGACTTATTTGCCTCGAGAGAGTGAAATTTAAACAAAAGACAAGGGTGGAATCTCTTTTGGTTTGTCCTTAGCAAAACTTGTGCAGGCCTAGGCAGGTTCCCTTTGTCAATCGTACTACCCAACTTCCATAACTTGGAACACTGCAATGTTTGGTGATAGATTACCCTGGGCTATCGAGCTTAACACAACCTTGATGTTTGTGCACATTGAAGTTCTCTATTTTATTTGGAAGAAGCATAATGATGTAATTCTTAATGTGAATGAACCTTCTCATGGTATGATGGTGCATTCATGTGCCAATTTGTCCTTGCAGGTCATAGTGCAGGCCTGCAAGATACAAATGGAGATGGACTACCTATAACTTCTAGAATTCTGAAGTGAGGCCCCTTGCATGATGAGTTGGCAGCCACCTGGCCACTCTCTCTCTCTCTTAGTGAACACAAACGCACTGAAGTGGCCACCGCTACAGTGGAGGAATACAGGTTAAAAAGAGGCAGAAATGCACTCATAAAGTCTCTCACCCACCTATCAATGACAAAAAATTCCCGACTGTAGCCCTTGCTATCTTGGAGGATCCATCCGAAACCGACTATTGATGATTGGGAACAGCCTGCTGATGAGGATCCTACAATCAATAGTTGGGGCATTTTCCCCGGTTCATGATGAGACACCATTAACTGTGGACATTATTGTTTAATATTGTAAGCATCAGGTTGTAAGCCTTGAGGCTCCTCAGAGTTTGCTACTATGTCTTGCGTCGTTAACGGTTGTATGTTCTTGAGTATCTTGGCTCGAGTCAGCTCGTTTTTTAGAGTTTTTGATAGCTTTTTGGTAGTGCTTGTAGTGGTTGTATTTGCCACCCAACTTTTTTGTATTAAAGTGGACATAATGTTTGTAACCTCGCCCTCACTAAGAGAAGGTTAGATCAATTCCATGCTGACATTGTTGGATGGCTCAGCAGTCAACTAAAATTGATCTTGAGTGGGCGAGAAGAATGTTGATGGAAACTTAGTAGAATGGGAAGGAAACTCCGGCTATAACAGGAAGTGACTCAGAAACCATGGCATTGACTATGGTGAATAAACAGAGAACAAAGTGGACAAAATAGAAGAAATAGAAGAAATTGCGAATTTTACACAGAAATGGTCAGCGTACAGACTAACCAATCCTGCCTGCCAAACTTGGTAAAGAGGGAAAAAAAATAGAAGAAATTTGGTGTGCAAAAACAGTATTTTTACTAGAAGCTCAAGCCAGACAATAACGCCTAGACTCAGTAACCCCTTAATACATTTTAAGCTATAAAATCATTAATCTGCCAGCAAAACAGAAGAAAAATATAGGGGAAACCCCCTCAAATTACCTTTAAGCATAGAGAAAGAAGAATTGCCTGTTCCTGACCGTCATAATCATCAACTGGACAAAAAATTAACCCTGATCAACCCCAAAAACGAGTGTATCATCCACATTTACAATCACATTTTAGGCTCTTTTGATAGGCCATCTGTGTGAATTTATCTATTTTATTTACAAATATTGGTATCCCAGAATCCATCCATGACCATCAGGTGAAAGTCCCAAAACAGATGGAATTGCATACATTAAGTGAATTGCAGTGGGCCTGAGCAACTCTTTCATATTCTTGTTCATCGTTATATTGGTGACTATACAATTGATGTTTAAAGCACTACTAAAGGGATTGTATATTCCCATCAGGATGTTCAATTCCGTGATCCAAACAGCAGTTCACTTTGTAGCATAGAATAGGTCAGAATTCCTAATGCCCACCAGTATGCAGCAAGCGCATGCCCTCTTCACGAATTATTTATGGGGCTAATTAGCTTTCCATCCCACATATTGTGAAAGTCCTTTCATCAGATAGTTTTTTTGTAAGCCGGAAGTCAACTAATAGATATCAGGTGAGATTTCCCTGAATACATCTCCATTCCTGTGCAACAGCTCCACAGCTACCACAACATAGAAACAAACAGAAGCTTTTTTGAATGGTGCATGCAGAATTGCTGCCAAAGGACAAGCTAGAAATGTATTCGGCAAAAAAGCAGCAAATTCATGATTGGCACATATACATAGGATCTGTGATACAAGTAATGAGGGAGGTAAACTTTTCAGGTAAACTTTTCATTAGAGCCTTCTCCTTAAGAACCTGTAATTCATATCGAAGCTGTGTTATCTTGTGCTTTGGAAACCTTTTCAAGCTCAACACCATCCACTGGACCACTACATTGTCTAAGAAAAAACTTCAAACCTGTCATAGCCATCATAGCCATCCACTCATCGAGCCTGTAACTTTACCCCATTAATATTCATCAAAAATGTTTTAGGCAGAAGAAATGACGATACCTTACCAAAATGAAAGGTCATAGCCATCCACTCATCCTCCAGAGCCTGTAACTTTACCCCATTAATAAAGTTTTGGGCAGAAGAAAAGATGATACCTTACCAAAATGAAAAGTGTCCACAGCAATGGAATCAAGTGTTGTTCCTGCCTTGTACATTAATTGCAGCTACTGGATCTTCAACATAATTGCCAAGTATTATAGGTTTATTGCACTGGAAATCATGGACAGCAGCTTCATGACTTCCCAGAATCAGATTTGCATGATCAGGACATTCAATCTGAAGAAGCGGCGTAAAAGCCATGGTCCATATAATCTCTCAAAGGGGAGTAAAAATATGTAATATCTCAAACAGGGGCGTTGATCATCAAACTGGCCATAAAAATTTGTTCCAGTGTAACATGGCTTGTCCAATTCATAGGGATTCAAGACTAATTGCCTATTTGCAGGAGGCCTTCATATGACTGTAAGATGAGAACTTTTTAATAATAAATTTCAATAAGAAAATTGTAACTGAAACTGCCATTTGGGGTACAAATAAATCTTCTGGGAAACTTGCCCAGAAATCATTAGAGAGCTGTGCATGAGTGTCCGTGAGGATCTTAACACCACCACAACACTAGAACTCATAAGGATCTTAACAACACCACCACTGATGGCATAGGCAGGTATGGAAACATATCAGCTAAATTAAATCATTCCCTTAATACTATGAAAGGGACAACATCTCCACGGTCTGCCTTGACAGAAATGAGTGCTCTGTTTTCTTTTTCTCCAATTGAATCTTGCCTCATTCTTAACACTTGACCGAGTCTTTGTAATGGCAACCCATAGAACTATGTTGGAAAAAAAAAATTCTACAGAAGATCCTATTGCATAACCCTGAGAAAAGGTTTGCAGCCTCTCTTCAAACCAGTAAATACTTACCTCTGCCAAGGAGTAGCTCACAGACCTGCAAATATGAGTGGCCCAATCACAAATGTATGTTCCTTTTTTCTTAGAACAGGTGAAGCTGAAACTGGCAATATTTTCTGCTATCCTCTTGCTCTCAGGCTGCTTGAACACCAGAGTATGCCCTGTAAGCAGGCACTGCATAATACTCCAATATGGGAAATTTTCCAATGTTCTCCCAAGTTTCCAGGACGCAGGAGTGGGGAAATGCACATTGGGGACATGTGGAGACAGCCCCCAAATTTTAGGGAAATTCATGGGGGACAGGGGAACGTCGGAGTCCTTAGCATAGGGGGGGTCATCTCTAAAATTATAAAAAAAGTAAAAATCCCAACAATAACAATTTTTCCCATGTAAATTCATCATTGTGCAATGTAAATACTAAATTCAAATTTGTAAATGATAGAAACACAATTCATAAATCACCATTGTTAGTATCATATTTGACATTGAATCAATGATACATGCACATCAAAAGTTCAAATTTATAACTTATCTAAAGTCAAAAGTTACAATTGAAAACCAATGGACAGTGAAAACTAAAAGCAGTATTGCACAAAGCGGGAGCGTGGGAAGCGTCATTTTCCAAAAATCCTCAGAAGCGAAGAGTCCCGAAAGCATCTGTTATATATAGATATATAGATATATCTAAGTTGCACGAAACGAGGAAACGTTTCTAACTTTCTGAAACCGGGACGGTACGAAACAGGCCATCAAAAAATGGAAACGATGGGGGAAACGCCGTATATAAAAAAATGAAAAAAAAATAAAATATATATATATATATATATATATATATATAGTTTTTTTAAAAATAAACATTATATTGCAAGAAAAATATAATGATATTGCAAGAAAATCAATTTTATTCTCAGTGGAGAATATAGAAAAGGCAAAAAAAAATTATAATTGACTCTTTGGGGGCCCCATGACCCCCTATTTGTTTTTCGCCCCTATAGCGCTTTAGAACGCCCGAAACGTTGGTTGTACGGGCTGGTACGGTTGGAAAATGCTATATGGTACGGCTGGCGGTGTTTCCCGACTGTACCATACCCGTACCCGTGTTTTGTTTTGTTTGAGCGGGGAAAATAGGGGGGGTACTGTTTCCTGCAACTTATATATATATATATATATATATATATATATATATATATATTCAAAAAAACATGTAGAAAGACAAATTAGCTGCAAAATATATGAAAACATGCATATTTGTACATCGATATAGATAGAAATGGAATCCATACTACATAGTTCATCAATGATTAATCATTCGAGCATCAACCATCTAGATTCTAGATTCTAGCAATTACAAACTTACAAACCAACGTACAAATTTTTAATCCATATTGATATAATAGAAAGTAGACCATAAACTTATGAAATGAAATCATATATCCAAAAACTCTCAACAATAACATGAGTCATGACCAAATAGTTATGTTTACAAAATAGGCCATCTACACTGAAGTATGAAGACTGAAAGGTCCAAAACAATAAAGTTTAAAGTTTAAAGATTAAACTGAGCTAGTTGTCAAATACTATGAATCTATCATCTATATACTATGACATATAAAGTAATGAAAAAGGAGAATCATCAAATTGTAAACAACTATCCCATCCTCCTTCCACCACCGCAGGTACTGCGTGGGCCTCCACGTGGTGGTAGTGCAAAAGTAGATGCAGACGGATGCGGCGGAGCTAAAGATGAAGCCCCTATTGTTGTAGTTGGAATCCTAGACATGGAAACCCTGGCACTGGATAGGGGTGGCATCTCAACATGATCATCATCATCCAAAAGAACACTCTCCAATTGCTCTAAACGTAATACTCCATCCTCCAAATTATCCTCCTCCGGATTGTTGTCCCAACGCCTCAAGTTTTGATCCATCTATGCCTCCTCACAGTAATGGGACAACAATCGCAAGTTGTAATGAACATAGACCAAGCTCTTTGCCCAACTTACATTCAACCTGTTCCTTTTAACGCTATGGATGAAACTGTAGGTGCTCCAACACCTCTCTGCTGAAGAAGTGTTCACCACCTATGAAAGCACCCGTGTTGCCAAACATTGTAGTTGTGGGGTAGCACCGCCATGCATGTTCCACCACTCGAGAACTCAGATTCCCTCGATCTCTAATTGCATGGTTGGTCCCAAAGGCACCATTGCTAAGGATGTAATGGCTCAATTGTCTCCTTATGTTGTCAAACTCCTCCTCATCCGGGATGAGTTTATCTAATGCTTTCATATAACCTGCTTGAACCTCTGGATCTTGGTGTGGTCTTTTCTTGGTCCCACCACCAGGTGTTGGTGATGAAAGCCATGATACATGATAGTATTTAGGTGTTTGCACATATGCTAAGGCATGTAGTGGAATATTTAGCATTTCCCACCGTTTTTCCACCTCTACACGAATATGGTTATAGAGGTTGACATCTCTAGGCTCAACAATGTCTTTAATCTGCCCTAGCATGCTATCCATTTTCTCATACACCTCCTCAATGATTAGCCGATCTGAATCTGCAAACTTGATCATGTGATAAATTGGCTTGGTGAATTGCAAAACAAACCGAACCTGTGACCAAAACTAACTGTCAAGGACTGTCTCCTTCACTGTTGTTACACCTCTATCATTGCTCAATTCATCCCATGCATCACTCATCACCATAGCACCCAAAGCTTGTCTCACCTTCAATAGGCGCGTAAAGGTGAGGTAATAGCTAGCAAATCTAGTGTTTGCAATCTTAAGTAGCTGCAACCTAGAGTGAGTGTTGTAGAAGTAATTGACCCTTGTATGCTCGGCGATAAATTTGATGAGTTGCTTCCCTCTCTTGTACAACTGATTAATCCATCCACATTCTCTATGCTTGACAATATCATGCATCAAAAGGTTCAAGGTGTGCACCAAACACCCAAACCAAAAGATGTGTGGATGAACTCGCTCAATGATTTTACATGCTCCCTTACAATTTGCTACATTATCAATGATTACTTGAATCACATTAGAAGGACCAACATCATTAATTGTTTTCAAGAGGAGATCTGAAATGTTTTGGGAAGATGCAATAATTGAAGAGAAGTCATGTGCTGCAAGAAACATTGCATCGGTAGCAGAAACACCAAGAACATTGATCAAATGTTGGTTTCTAACATTTGTCCAACCATCTGATACAATGGATACCACAATGTCTGACCATTCATCTGTAAACTGTGTTAGAGCTCTTTCATTTTTTGTTTTTTCCCTGTCAAGTAACAGAGTTCTAGCTTTCTCATAGTTGGGGCTCTTGTATCCTTTGCGGGCTTCGTTGATTGCCTTGACAAGATCGTGCCAATAAGGGGAGCGAAGCACATTGAATGGGATACCACAAGCATGGAGAAACCGGACCACTTTTGCATCCACCTCATCCCTACCTCCAATATCAAGGAAATCTGCTATTGTTCTTCTAGATCCAGAGGTTCCAGAACCACGATGAGATGGAGATGTGTTGCCACCAAATCTAGATGAGGCATCGGATGGAAGATTTTGTTTTTTACCATACTTTTTTTGTGCAACTTCATCTATCTTTATATATTTTTCTCTCTGCTCCTTGGATATATTAGGGCAAACTGTGATCCAAGCGGACCCCTTGTTGTCATCACTCTCCATTACACCACAAAGATGCCTCCTTAGATGGGTATATGAACTGGTATAAGGTCTTCCATCATGATAGTCATGAGGACATAAACATTTAATGCTTCCATTACCTTTCCCCTCAACTTTTGTTAGAAATTGCCACAAGGGTCTCAATAAATCTTTGTGTCCTACATTTCCCTCTTCATTTCCCTCTTCCTCTTCAAACCCTTCACCAGCTTCATATCGTGGGTCATCATGAGAATCACCACTATCATCTCTTCCCTTCGATGCCTTCTCCCCACTAGAACCATGAGAACCAAAAAAAGAATGATAAACCAAAAGAAAACCATTTTCTTCAAATTTTAGATGAACAACCTGCAATAAAATGAGAGAGAAGAAGGAATGGGAAAGAGTAGGAGAGGAGGAAAAAAACATTAACAAAGTTAACCCAAGGAAATGAGGGAGTTGGGGTTTGGGCTTACCTCTTTAGCTCTTGAAACTTGAAAGTTGAAACCTTTGGAGGATGGTTGTCTTTGTTCTCTCCTCCAAGCTCCTCTTTGATCACTCTTCCAAGCTCTCCTTTGCTTTCTCTCCAAGTTCTCACAAATCTACACTCTCAAGCTCTCCTTTGCTCTCTCCTCCAAGCTCAAGATGAAAGAATGAGGAGAATGGAGGGGAAAGAGCTCCTTTATTCTCCTCCTTCTTTCCCCTCAACCCTAAGCCTAAGCTAGGCCCCACCCAAACTCAAAATGAGTTTTTTTTGTGACGTTTGCGGGTCCCCCTTGGAAGCGCACGTGAAGCGCGCTTCGGACCGGGCACTTCAGAAATGGCAGGAAGCGTGCCAAAATCCCCCGAAGCGTGCTTCCTAAATTTTGAAGCACGCTTCAACCAAAGCTTCCTGGATGCACTTGCTCGGATCGAGCTTTGGGGCTTCGAAGCAGGGGGGGGAAGCTTCCTGCAACACTGACTAAAAGTAGCTAAAAGAAATCAACATCAAATGAGCATCAAGGAGTCAATGTCATTGATTGGTCCTCTACATCCAACTGTTGTAAGAAGGCATCGGGACCGTCTATGTGAGTCTCACTATCTTAGCGATCAATGGGAGTGTCACTATCTAAATTAGAGTCACTCTCATGAGTAACCAAGGCAAATCATGGCTCACTCTCATCTCAAAGTCAAATGCTAAATAACTTGCAAAAGTCAAATAAGAGAGATGTATAGGTAAAGGTGAATTAAGTTTACTAGTTTTCTAAGATTTTTTTTAAAAACCTTTTTTATGTTTTTTTAAAGTTTTTATGCATTTTGGAAAAAAAATTGAGGGGGGGGTGCCCACAAGCCCCCCTTTTTGTGAAATGTGTCTTGCTTTCCGAGAGGGGGGTGCCCACAAGCCCCCCTTTTTGTGAAATGCATCTTGCTTTTCGAGAGGGGGGTGCCCACAAGCCCCCATTTTTGTGAAACATGTCCTTCAACTCAACGAAATGTTTCAGGGTGCATTTCGTAGAGTTTTGCAAAAGGGGGGTGTGGCAAAATGTTTCACCAAGCACCCTCCCATCTCATGGGCATGTGAGCGGGGGGGGCATGCCCCTAACCCTGTCGGACATGTCCCCATGGAACACTGGAATTTTCTAGGGGATGAACAACTTCTTCTAGTGTTAGCATCCTAATAAGGATTTTGTCCACACCAACTCCAAACCCTTTGGATTGTAGACAGACCCGGCCCCTAAAGGCTAAACGACAATGGTAATGAGACCTACCATCTCTAGTTGACTAGAGAGAAATGAAACTGGAAGGTGATCGATCTACCGCAAAAATGAGAGGATTCACCAAATAAAACAAAGCAGCTCGAATATGTATTTCCTTGATACCCACCAATGGAGGTGAGATATCAAACATACTTAATAATTATAGAATAAGAATCCTAGGATGGAGAACTTACATCTCATGTGATAATTTATTGACCTCTTGAAGCATGTCTTCCTTGCATAGTCCATCCATGATAGTGGTATATGTCATCATGTCAATGACATGAACACCAGCATTCATCTGTTTAATAACTTTATCGCCTCCTTACAATCACCCACTTTCTAAAGTCCATCCATCAATGTGATATATGTAACAACATTAGTGCTCGAACCCTACTTTGGCATCACATAGATGACTATTTGTTTAGCTTCGTCTATCCTTTAATGCTTAGAAAGTTCATTTATTAATGTATTGTTACAACCTTTCTTCGACCTCTCTTAGAGGAGTGCCCCTACCTTCTCCATATTCCACACCTTGCAAAACCAATATATTATTAGTGTATTGCATGTGCTTTCATTAGGTTGATTGCATATTTGCACCATAACATCTAACAACCAAAGATATTCTTGAAGCTTGCCTTCTTTACAAAGACCATCAATAAGAGCAGCATATGTGACATTGACAACATTTGGATTTTACCCCTTGTCTAGCATCTCATGAAGCACTTCAATGGCCTCTTGCCCTTGCCCTTGCCCTTCCTTACATAAACCATCAATAAGTGCATTATATGTGATGTCATCAAGGAATATGGTTTTGTTGGGCATTTCATAAAAGAACTTCCTAGCCTTGTCCAACTTGGCATCCTTACAAAAACCACCAATAAGCACATTGCATGTGACAACATCATGGCATATGGTTTCGTTGGGCATTTCATAGGAGAGCTTCCAAGATGAGTTCAACTTGCCTTCCTGACGTAAACCATCAATAAGTGCATTGCACTTGACGACATCAGGGCATATGTTTTTGTTGGGCATTTCATTGAAGAGTTCCCAAGCCTTGTCAAACTTGCCTTCCTTACAGAAGCCATTAATGAGCACATTGTATGTGACCACATTAGGGCATATGTTTTCGTTGGGCATTTCATAAAAGAGCGTCCTGGCCTCATTCAACTAGGATTCCTTAGAGAGATAATAAATAAGCACATTGTATGTGACAACATTAGGGTATATGTTTTTGTTGGGTATTTGAAAGAAGTGCTTCCTAGCCTCATCCATCTTGCCTTCGTTACAAATACCATGAATGAGCACATAGTATGAGGCATGTAACAGCATTAAGGCATATGTTTTTGTTGGGCATTGTTAAAATGAATGCAGCTGCAAGAGCCATTCTTCGAGAGGATGAAAAAGACCTTAGTTGTGATCTAGGGCCCCCAGTACACTCTTGGGGTTCTTGGTCTAGGACCAAGCAGTTAGAGCCATGGCAAAAGACCCTAGTTAGGGCCCCCAATGTATTGTTGGGGTTCTTGGTCAAGGACCAAGCAGTTTGATGGTATAAGTCCCTAGATGTGTTCTAGGGACCCTGGATGTCTTCCAGGGAATCCTTGCTCGGTGCCTGGATTGATCCTTGGTTGTGTACCTTGGTGGATAAGACCCTAGTTGTGATCTAGGGCCCTCAGATGTGTTATGGGGTATCTCGGTCAGGGACCAGGAAGTTTCTTCATTAAGTACCAAGCTGAGATGATGTGTGACCTTCTTCTCTCCCGGGATGTTCCATGAGACCTAGGAGCAATTAAGAAGAAGGGCATGATCACATCAGTGACCTTCCTCGTATGCTGGGATGATAAAAGCTTATAAGTTATATCTGAGACTCATGTAGACATTTCTGCCATTAAAGAAGAACTTACCTTTTGACTTTGTCTTATTGTTTTGGAACCCCTAGCTTGAGTTATGCCCCCCCCTTTAATTATTGTTTGGGTGTTGATTCGTTTCTTTGCTTCTTCCTAAAGAAAGCTAGACGCTTTGTTTTTGAAACCCCTCTCCTTGACTTGTCTTATTTCCTTGTTGACCTTTGACTTGTCATTTAATATTTTAAAAGTTAAAATATTATTTATTTAATTGTTAGGGTTTAAACCTAACCCTAAAGTTAGGACTAATGAGCTAGCCCTAACCTACCTACCAAAACTATAAATTAAAGTGATCTATTCCTCACTCACTCACTCACACTCTCTCCTAGCTGAGTTTTGGTCTGAGATTTTCTGCGGCTCCTTTGTTCAATTTTCTAAGTGATTGCGGCCCTCTTTGGACAGGTTTCTCAGCTCCTTCCTTGTGTATTTTGGTCTGCTCCACTGAGGGTTTACCCTTTTTCAGTCTTGTTCTGCTTAGCATGCCACTGACCTAAAAAGGACTTTCCCAGCCAGCCGCAAAGGATGCTCTTCTTGTTGTTCTTGTTGTTCTGATATTTTCTGAGTGTGCTGCCATAGATGTCCTGTTTTTGCTGCTTTGCTGCCTCATTATTGCTGCCTCAACTTTCTGCTGGTGCTGCCCTTGATTTGTTGCCTCTCCTTGTCTGCAAATAGCCCTAGTAAAGGTTTGTTAGGGCCACCCTGGAACTGCTGATATTTCTGCCTTTTCTGTAGCAGTTTTTTGTGTTTTCTGGGCTGAGTTTATTAAGGCAGTTTTTGGCCTTCTTTCAGCCACTAGGCTGGACAGTGGTGTCCTGTTTTAGCCCAATTACGTGATGATTGGCATGGCCTCTTGTTTCTCAGCTAGCTGGTTGGTTTTCTGATACACTATGCTAAAAGTTCTTCTTGGCAATTTGTCCTAAGGATCATGATGAGATCTACCCTGAGGGTTTGATCCATGATCCCTTAAAGCTTTTTCTGAGCATACATCAAAGAGGATAACAGCAGCATATCAGGTAATTTTGTTCTTTGTTTGGCTAAAGTAATACTCAGATTATGTTATTAAATTTTACATCAGAAATTTTTAAATGTGTTGCTGATTCAGAATTACAGTAGCAAATGTATAGAAATTAAATAAAATTATTTCTGTTTCTAGACAGTCCACCTTTTGCCCTTAAATTCTAACAGGCATTTCATAGAAGAGCTTCCTAGCCTCCTCTAACTTGCCTTGCTTACACAAACCATAAATAAGCACATTACATGTAACAACATTAGGGCATATGTTTCTGTTAGGCATTTTATAGAAGAGCTTCCTAGCCTCATCCAACTTGCCTTCCTTGCAAAGACCATCAATCAAAGCAGTAAATGTAATAGCATTGCAATTATGCCATTGGAACTAGCCTTATATGTTTTGGTTGCAAAAACCCTATGCTACTTGTTGTGCCAAAAAATGGGGGTAGGTTTGATTAAAGGCAACCCATTGCCTAAGCTTGCCATTGGCCAGTTGGTGAATGACCACTTCGTCAATGATTCTTTCTTGACCATTCTCAAAGAACAAACCTCTAGAGAGAACACACTGGATTGCCTTGAAACCTTTTGTCTTGCTTCTGACTCCAACATCCATTGGCATAAAACCTTGTGTTATAGGTAGAGTTGGCGACCAACTAGTCCATCACTAGATGGCCTCTCAGAACTTGTCCTGGGTTCATTGAGGACAAGTGTTCATGTTTTTGGGCATATCCTTTTCCTTTCAAGCCTCACCGAAAGATTCATGGGAGTTGGCAGTGCTCAGGGTGGAGACTGGGATTGATAAATGAGTTACAAGGCCCTTGGCTGTAGTAGCTAAATTTTGGATATAGACCAAATTCCTGGCAACAACCCATGTTTACTACTCTTGTTAGGGTTCCCTCTAAACTAGCGAACAAGTGTCTATTGAAAAACCTAACATGGTTTCTTTGAACGAACAATGTCAATGGTAAAGGCTTCCACAGAGTTCACTAGGACCTCTATTGCACTCCACGGCAGATGGGGGGACTAGGTATTATTAACAAGGATACAGGCTTCGGCTCTTTTTTCCATGTGGGCAATGAGAACCCTCGGTTGGAAAGGGGCATAGAGGGTGCTTCTTAGACATCGAATATGCCAAGGTATCCCACTAGGTAAGAAGGCTTGGCAAGGTATCTCCTTCCAAACTTTTATGCTCACCCCCTACTAAGGTGAAAGTTGCCAGCACTATTTTTTTTGCAAAGTATCTAGAAGGCCTAGGAGGTCATCAAGTAAATTATGCCTTGGAGGGATCTCTCACTGCATACTAGCTTGCCTTTTAATGGTCATTGTTAGTCATGGTATCCTCTTTTGTTGCACGAGGGAAAAACCTTAGCTAAATCAGCTTGGTTTAAGGCTCAAAGGTTGTTCAGAAAAGGCATTCAATCAACCAAAGACTTAGTTGATACTCAAACAAGGGAATAGATCCAATGGCCAGAGTTAAAAAGAAAATTCAACACGGCCACCACTGATAAATTTATCTTGGAATGGGTGCAAAGCCTAATCCTAGAGTATTATGTGCTTAAGTTGGGCTTTCAAGCTTGATGGAGGGATTGGAAGTGGGGCATGCTACAACATTCTCTAAGTCTAAGCCAATGTTCACCAAGTATAAGCCACCTTTTGGTTATAAATAGCTCTGTCTCAAGCCCATTTTTGAAGTTCGACTTAGCTGAATCAAGAGGGTAAAATCTACGTAGAAGATTAGGGTGGAATCTCTTTTGGTTCTATCCTTTAGCAAAATCTATGTGGGCTTGGGCAGGTTCCCTTTGTCAATCCTATCACAAAGCTTCCGTAACTTGGAAGTTGGAACACTGCAATGTTTGGTGATAGATTACCTTGGGCTATCAGGCTTAAGACAACCTCGATGCTTGTGCACAATGAAGTTCTCTACTTTATTTGGAAGAAGCATAACGATGTAATTCTTAATGTGAATGATCCCTTTTGTGGTATGACGATGCATTCATGTCCCAATTTGTCCTTACAGGTCATAGCGCCGACCCACAAGATATGAATGGAGATGGACCACCTACAACAACTTCTAGAATTCTGAAGTGAGACCCCTTAAATGATGAGTTGCGAGCCACCTGACCATCCTCTCTCCCAGTACAACACAGTTGCACCAAAGCAGCGACTATGAGGAAGGAAAGCAGGTTAGAGAGAGTGGCAGAAACGCACTTGGTAAACAGGTTAGAGAGAGGCAGAAACGCACTCACAGTGTCTCTCACCTGCCTATCAATGACAAACAGTTCCCGCCTCGAACCCTTGCTATCTCAGAGGATCCATCCCACACCTCCTACTGATGGTTGCGAGCAGCTCATTGATGAGCCTCTTGTGATCACTGGTTGGACATTGCCCCAGATGATCATGAGGAGCCACCACCAACTGCAGGCATTATCATTTAGTATTATATGAATCAGGTTGTAAGCCTTCAGGCTTCTCAGAATTTGCTACTGTGTCATATGTTGTTAACAGTTGTATGTTCTTAAGTGTTTTGGCTTGAATCAACCCGTTTTTGAGAGTTTTTATAGCTTTTTCTTTATAACGGTTGCATTTGTTGCCCATCTTTTTTTGTATTAAAGTTATGTACATAATGTTAGCAACCTCGCCCAAACTAAAAGAAGGTGAGATGAATCTCATGTTGACATTGTAAGATGGCTCAGCGGTCAAGAAGAATGATGATCGAAACTTTAGTAGAATGGGAAGGAAACTCGGGCTGTTATAGGGAGTGACTCAGAAACCATCCTCAAGGCACTGACTATGGTGAATAAACGGGGAACAATGTGCACAGAATAGAAGAAAGAGAAGACATTGCAAACTTTACAAAGAAATAGTCAGCCTCCAGACTGACCAATCCTGCCTGACAAACTTGGTAAAGAGGAAACTAGGACAGAAGAAATTTGAGGCCAAAAAAACAGCTTTTTCACTGGAAGCTCAAGCTAGACAATAACTCCTAGACTCGGTAACCCCGTGATACATTTTAAGCCATAAAATCACTAATCTGATGGCAAAACAGAAGAAGGATTGGGAACCTCTCGTTTTCCCACCATTTGCTTGAAAAATTTGACAGCGTCCTCCATCCTGCCCACCCTGCAAAGCCCTTTGATGAGGCTTCTAAAGATTATGAAATCTGGAGTATACCCATATGCTTCCATTCCGTCAAACACTTCGAATGCATAATCCATTCACTCAAAACAAAAGAATGATGAATGAAGGAATGGATTATGCATTCAAATGCCTGAATGGATTTAGAGTTATGTGAACGTCTGATCTGACAGAAGTTGTTGTTCTGATAGAATGTTGAATACGCATGTCTGCAGTGGCATTCAAAGTGTGGAAGGAGTGTCGAGAAATGGGATGGGCAACTGGTTTCTTCTTCTATATCGAAAGCTTGTCTTCCTCATCTTAGTGGCCACCATGGTCAGCCGCAGAGTTGAGAGGGGATTGAGATTGAAACTGCTCCGTTATAGCAAAAGGCACCTCGAAACCCTAAAACCACTAGTAGTTCATGTCATTTTCGAGATCTCACGAAAAATAAATTCGTCTTAATTTCAATTTATTATATATAGTAATATTTATGTTGATTCCAATTTATTAAATATTAGTATATATTTATTTTATGTGGAATTAGTAGGTTCCTTGGACTGGTTGAGTGTTGAGAATTGCAAGTAGGAGTCAAGTTCTTGTCGGGTTAAGTTGTCAAAAATGCAATCGGACCCATATCGTGTAATTGTGTAATGTTAATAGTAGTATACATAAATTTACTTCAAAGTTCTAAAGTCTAGAGTCAAACAACTTTTTACACTACATAACACAATTTGCTATATATGACAAAAATAACATTCCAGATTTTCTTGCATGTAGCCACCTTAACAAAAATGCTTAATAATTTTGTCACCCTAAAAAACATTATTTCTAACAAAAAAGATGTAAGTTGTTGGCTTCTTGACCAACATTTGAGAGAGGAAAATTTTGCTACTCAATGTCCATTGGTTCTTTTAGTTGATGAACTGTCTCTTCTTCTTTCAATTCCACTTGAGCAAAGTTAGCTCGGTCTTTGTTGTTTGATGCAAATGAGAAAGAATCCTTACACAAATTAAGGGCCAAATTCCATAGCATGTTACATCCAGCCTCCAAGATATCAAGCCTCAAAACCCTTATGAATTCCATGTTATCCTTGTTCTCCATGGCCACCTTGTGCACACCTGCAATCCCAAACTAGGCAAAGGACTAGACCTGCATATAAACTTTGACCCCTAGAAACAAAGGAGTAGGTCAAAAACACCACACAAAGACTAACAAGGCTAAGACCTTGGACCAAAGGTACCATACAAATTTCACAAAAAATATATTGTCTAGAAAGAAAAGACATTGAGGATACCAACCAAACTTTGAGCCCTTAGTCCCACCAAGCAAACCTAGCAAAGAACAAAACCAACACAACCTCAACCAAAAGAATCAAAGGAGAAGTCTACAATTACCACCTTTTCTCACAATGTATCACACAACACAAAACTCTTTGCCCAAAATTTGTTTACTAATAACATTGAAATTAACTAACCCGAGAAGAATAACTCAAAGGAAATTGACCATAAAAGGACAGGGTTGGGGAAGAAAATCAAAAACCTGAGACACCCCGGAAGGCTCTTTGAAATTCCCTTGCTTAGTACCAGAATGCCAAACAACCAAAGAATATAGATGCCAAACCCATAATATTGAAGCCATGGCAGTTGTCTCCCTTGCTATTTCGAAAAGATTTATCACCATTGGCATGAAATAGTGAGGATCCCAAACCAACCTCCCAAATTTGTGAACCTAGGGACCTGACAACAAAAAATATTAATTGTAAATGTTCCCAACTCTCGTTCAATTGTATTCCATTATCCCATAGTGCCAACCCAACTACATTCCAAGGCATTTAATACGTAGAGCTGAAGTTAAAGCATGCATGTGAGAAGGGTTGGGTGGTGTCCTCGGTACTCTACTCTCAATGCCACTAACTTGATATGTGTGATGATAAGTGTTGGATGCAGACCCATTATGGGGAAAAGGTTATTTTTTGGGAGACAAGCACGAAGGGAAGAAAGGACAGTTGGAAGGAAAAGAAGTGCGTGTGAGGGAAGCATGTGAGGCGTGCATGCAAGGGAGACCTAACTACGTTAGGGTTAGGGTTTTTGCAATATAATGTAATCGCTTATGAGCCAAGAATATATATATGTAGTACCTAGAGGACCTAGGGGACCGAAGAGGACCGGAGAGGGGTACCTGAGTTAGATAGATACAGAAAGAGATCAGTAGTACCTAGGAGGTAGAGAGAGTCCGGAAGTTGTAAGGTTTGTAAGAACTGCAACATTTCGTAAGCTTGTGAGCTAGAGAAGAAGTGAGCAACTCGATCTCGAGGGTTAGATCGCGGGTTGAGAAGCTTGGTGCGATCTAGTCAGCCTGGCAGGGATCGGGAAGCATGTTAAGATTGTAAGATCCAAGACTGTAAACACAGGTGGCGTGACATATTGTTGAGACACAATAAAGAGCTTGAGAGCCAGATCTTTGTGGACGTAGCCCAGGAGGGCGTGAACCATGGTAAAGCTTGTGTTATGTGATTGAATGTATGCATATCCATTGTTGTTAAGAATTAAATGCTAGATGAATGAATGAAGGAACTAGTTAGGTCTGATGATCCACATGCATGAATAAGAATGACTATTTAAATCAAGAGGTTGGACTACATAAATAAAGATCACAAGGTACAACCACAGATCTCCACTCATTCCTAGGTTGCAAGCACCTGAGTATTGTAGCCACCCATAGAGCTATCTCGGGTGAGACTGTGCAGTGCACCCTGTGTATTGCATTGCATTCTGGTTTACTAGGGGGGGCGATAGTTTTAGAGGGATTTTGTTGGAAGCTTGTTAAATCTGAACCTGGGTCAACCTATGACAGTAAGGTAAGATCAGAGTAGATAACTAATAAAGTAGAATAAGAAACCAACAAATGGTTATGTTGCTTCATCTAGCATTTAATTCTTAACAACAATGGAGATGCATACATTCAATCAAATAACACAAGCTTTACCATGGTTCACCCCCTCCTGGGCTACGTCCACAAAGATCTGGCTCTCAATCTCTTTATTATGTCTCAGCAATATGTCACGTCGCTCATGTTTACAGTCTTGGATCTTACAATCTTAACAGGCTTCCTGATCCCTGTGAGGCTGACTAGATCGCACCAGGCTCCTCATCTTGCGATCTAACCCTCGAAATCGAGTTGATCACTTCTTCTCTAGCTCACCAACTTATGAAATGTTACAGTTCTTACAAACCTTACAACTTATGGACCCAACTACATGCCAAGGCATTTAATACGTAGAGTTGAAGTTAAAGCATGCATGTGAGAGGGGTTGGGTGGTGTCCTCAGTACTCTACTCCCAATGCCACTAAGTTGATATGTGTGATGATGAGCCATATGGATACTAATTGGTGATTGACTCATAATTAACCAGTCTTAGGGGATGTTGCATGTTGTGTGCACCTAATTTTGAACTAGTTCTCCTAGGACTAAAGAGGTGGCCACTTTGACCCATGTATTAGCTTCAACATTAAGCTCACGCCTCACATGGAAGAAAGAGACCGTATCCAGTGAAGTTGCCTCTTTATTGGCTCAGGATATAACCATATCAAGCTTTATTTTCACCGAATTAGATCTTCCAAGCATAGCTATGATTATCACCATGGAGTCTCCTATGACATTTAATGATCTAAACTTTGATTCCTTGGTTGTTTGGAGACCTCTGGGAAGAGCATATGATTTTGCAAGATTATTAGGTGTTTTCCTCAAGCCCCATGCATATGTTGCTACAGTTGTTCCTTTGGGATCGTAAAGGACCCCCCACCCTCATGCCACCCCTTTTTTATGTGGAATTTATTATTAAGTATTAAGAGGGATTAAAAAAAGGATGCATATATTTTCCATTGCTTAAAAGATCAAGGTTATTATGGATTTATATTGTGTTGTGTTAGCACTAGAAGTCACACTTAGATTGTTGTAAGTGCAACCCTAATACCCATCAGAATGTAAAGATAAATGTTTATAAAAGGTGGAAAATGGATGGAAAACTCAGTTAAAGATGTCAATTACAGATAACTCCATACAATATACACCAGCAAGCAAGGCCTTGAAATAGCTTCAGATTAGGTTTTAAGAGATAAAGTGATAGACGGAAGAATTGACAAGGAAAGTGTAATATGCATGTCATTTACATCAGGTAACATTGACACACATATGAAAAAATCTCTCTGAAATAAGAACCTCTTATAACCAAAGAGAAAATACTTTGATACACTTGCATACAATATCACAATAGATCCTTTATTGCAATAAAGAAACAACTAGTCAAATGAATCATTCACATAGACTGTAATCAAAGTAAGACAACAAAAGATGATCAAGAAAAGAGACTAATTTTCACTATTCAAAGTATCTTGGATCTGGTCCATACAATAAGGAGAAACTATGTTACAAAACAATATCAAAATAAGAGTTCTCAGTCACACCATTCGAACCCCTCCTCAGTCTTACAATGATCTTTAAATAGCCTACACTATCATTCCCAGCTCTACAATTCACATTCCAATGTCTTCATAGGATCCTTGTGCCTAAGGGAAGCGTGGCAACAGGTGTACAATAGAAAATAAACCAACTGCTAATAAAAAGGAATATGTTGGAAACGTATGCAACATTCTTTATTGGCTGATGATGTGTCCATAAGAGTGGATCTTCTTGAGACAGGTGGCCTCCCAAAATGAAACTAACCCTCAGAGTGTCGGTACCCATCCATCTTGACATCCCAAACTATCCTGAAACAACCAGTTCACAACGCTAGGCGCTGCGAACTTTCCTGTAGTGGCCTATTTAACTTTACCAAAGTTTTTAACATCTCAAAATTATATAAGGTGTCCAGCTATGCTGCAAAAAGTTCATTATCTTGATATATGACTAGAGGAAAACACCACAATTGTTGTTTGTGTTTTAAAACTCATAGCCATCACCAAAAATGTTGTAAAATGCATGAAACAAAAACTATGACCAAAATTGATGCTGGTTATGGAGGCTCAATGTCTTTATCTTTATCTTTTAGTTCTGGGTTGAAGTCTCTGTTGCATCATCCTACACAGGGACATTTTGCTTGGTTGTTGCTCTAGTTAAAGGTCTCCTAGGTTTAACCTTGTCTACAGCAAAGGGTGGGGAAAAAACCAACTTTTTCCCTTTTAAGCCTTTTGGTTTGCTTGAGGGAATCTCCATAGGGATAGGATCTGTTGTGGGTGAAGCTTCTCTATCTCAAGGTTGGGAAGGTTGTCCTAATCTTGCTTAATTAGTGGCTATGTAATCTTTACCAGTCATAGTACCCCTTTTCTTCTTGTTAGCCTCTGAATACACAACCCTCTCAATAGAAGTAGGACTTTGTCTCTTGGACTATGGAGTGGGGGCAACATCTAGCTGAAACTGTGATGAAGTGAGTAAGGTTTCCCAATCAGTGTTTGCCTTCCTCAACTCCTCCATTACTAACATCTTAATAAGGCCAGAGTGAAAGACATTGGTGTTTACTTTCTTTGACTTGGCTTGAACTTTGTCAAGCATCTTACCAATGCTCCTAAAAATATAAAATGGAAGGTTCGTGGATTCTTTTCCTGTGAAGTGTAACAACAGCCTGATGTGGTATTGGTACACAATGTTAAACCTCCCCTCACATGTGAAATATCTCTAGATAACCCTTAGCATATTATCAAGACATTCAAGCATGTGGCTTCTAGGTACTCCTTTGGACAAGTTGTCCTCCTAATACTCTGGCTTAAGAAATTCCTTTGAGAAGGAGGAATTTAATGTCATAGCTTTGAACCATTTCTCTCCATTGTTGGTATCTCTATTGCAACAGAGATGGAATGCTCTGAAACATCAAACTCTAGCCTCCCTACTTTGGTTTTAGTCCCATTAAAGTTGAGTGCAAACTCCTTGGCCACCTTTGGATGCCCCCTCTACATCTTTTGACAAAACATTATACAACCTACCCTCTGAAAGGCTTCTCTGAACAAAGGTCCATAGTTAAGGAGTTGCATATCATAAGGCTCCGTCCTCACAATCTCCCCTCCCTTGTGAGCCTTCTTGTGTTGTTGACTATCCATATCTACTACTGGAAGAATGCTTTCTGTAAATTTTATGACAACTAGGTGATTGTACATGAATTTAGGGTTTTAATGACAAAACTGTTTTCATAACGCTCACCTTGTCCCAGTCTTTATGCACATCGAGGTATGAGATGGAGCACACTTCAAATAGGAGGGATAAATGAACAAAAACTGAGACTTATAATAATAGGAAGTCAAGTGAGAATTCTCTACTAAAACAGGGTTTTCATTAGAATAAAAATCAATTGGTAGCATTAATGATGTATGCAATTTCAGGCTAGGTTCTGCAAATGATTTGGCCACACACTTAAGGTTTGATAGTGGTCTTCTTCAATGGATTAAGATTATATTTCAAAATGATGCAGAAGCCGAAGGTTTCAGCAGTTCTGGAATAGAGTGTTCGCAACGCCTAGTTTGCAGCGCCAGAGAAACCAGTTCGCAACATTGAGGTATTTCAGTGGAACATGTGGCTTCTTAGCAGAGGAAAAGATACTTTGAGGTCTAGGTAACATTTTGGACTGGTGAGCATAATTCAGGGAACCATGGACGAGGTTTTTAAGGTTGGCAGCATGAAGGCTTAAACAGTTCGCAACGTTGGTGCATAAGGAAACACAAACCCCTCTTTCAACCTTTGAACAGTGTAGAGACCATCAGGAGTACTTGGTAGACCCGATTATGATGTTGATTCTTATAAGCTTTAGTTGATATGTTTGCAAGTTATCCAAACTCCAACGATCATCTTCAGCCAGTCTGCAGTGCCAGTTAGCAACGCCAAATTCAAACTCAAATTGCGCAGCTCGAGGAGACTGTTAGAAGATCTATGACATAATCCCTGAAAAGTTGGTTAAAAGATGGTGTTGAAAACAATGAAATCCTCTTTGACATGTTCCGTAACTGCAATGATGAAAAATGAATGCTTGAGGTACTCATGAGTATGTTGCGAACTCTCCTCGTGAGTTGGCAACAAATAAAACGAACCTTGACTTGTCATCTAAACGGTTGGATAGTGACAAAAGAAAGCTTGTGTACAACTTGGAGGCATGACATGTCATGGTAATGATTTTAAGATCAAAAGTGTGACTCATAAGGACCATTAACCTTGTGATGATGACAAAACTCATGACATAAAGACTCTAAACCAAGTCTAAACATAACTTTTCTTATTTAAATCAAAATTAAAGTTATTACCACAACAAGAAGACCCAAAACCTAGGACTTATAAGACCCTATGACTCAAAAAACAAAACCAAAGTGATTTTTTGACCCCTACAACTCTATGTGTTAACATCTGGCTCCACAGGGGATGGAGACCTCCCTATGAGGCTCCAAGAACATGCAGTTCTAGTGCCTTATCCATTGGGCTAGGAGTCATTATTGAAAGAAAATGAAACGAACTAAAGACAGATATTTACAATGAAAGGAAGCCACTCATGGCTTTAGGAAAAGTATTTCTTCAGAAAATGCCCATTGACTGGGCCACCAGAAAATTTAGTATCTTCCAAGCTCTATAATTTAAAAGTGTTATTTTTCAAAACTTCAGAAACCTTAAAAGGACCCATCCACAAGGCTTCAAATTTACCATGTTTTCCCTTATCTTGTCTTTCTGCATCCCATTTGAGTACCAGGTCTCCCAGCTGGAAATCTTCTTTCTTCACCTTCTTATCAAAAGCTTCTTTGATTTTTTGTTGATGATTTTGTGCTTTATCAAAGAGTTGTTCCCTAGTTTGTTGTACTTCTACAAGCTGATGGATTCTCCTAACCATGTCATTTGGTTCCCCTTCTTGATCTTGAAGAAACTTTGCTATAGGTAAAGCTAGTTGAGTAGGAAAAACAACTTCAATTCCATAGACCAACTGAAATGGAGTAGTACCAATTGATCTCTTGGTGGTTACTCTGTATGCCCATAGAGAAAACTTTAGTTTTGAATCCCATGACTTTTTGTTATCCTCCAGTAGCTTTCTGATGATCTTTACTAAGCTTTTGTTGGAGGATTCTGCTAAGCCATTACCTTGAGGGTAGTATGGGGTAGAGTGAATAAGTTGTATCCCAAAATTTTCACAAAACTTCACCAAAGGATCAACTTTAAAAGTTGTAGCATTATCAGTAACAATTTTGTTAGGACAACCAAACCTTGACAGATTGTCTTCCAGGAAGCCAATCACTACTTTATGTGTTGCATTTCTTGTGGGAATGGCTTCTATCCACTTGGTGAAATAATTAGTAGCAGTCAAAATCCAACGATGCTAACCACTTCAAGCTGGATGGATTTCTCCAATGAAATCTAATCCCCACTGCTGGAAAGGACCAAATACCACTATGGGCTTTAGAGGCAAAGATTTCAGTTGCTGCTTGCTTGAGAATTTATGACATTTATCACAGGTTCTAATCTTTGCACACACATCAGTAAATAAGCTAGTTCATAAGTACCTAGCTCTAAGTATTTTGTATGTTGTAGTCCTCCAAATATGATGAATTGCACATAGGTTATCATGAAAATCAATCATGGTTTGTTTTTCCTCTTCTGGATCCAAGCATCTTAAAAGAACCCCTACATGATCTTTCCAATATAGAACATGATCAACAATGCAATACCTTACTTCTTTAAGCTTTAAATCCCTCACTTTAGTCTTCTCAAGTCTAGTAGGAGGCTACAATGTTTGCAAGAAATGGATGAGGTCCTTGTACCAACTACACTCTGTCAACTTTGAGATGATATGCGAGTTGCTGCTAGGAATATGAGTTTGCTGATTTTCAGAATCATAATTCATGAAATTTACCCCAAGTGCCTTACAATTTGATTCAACTAACAATCTATCTAAACCTTGACCTTTCACCGGCTTGGTAGGTTTCATCTCAAGATCAAACTCCAAAATCTTGTCAATCCACTTACTCATTTTCACATCTATGAATCATAATTTCGTTTACATAGCTTGAGGGAACATAAGCAATAATTTTGCAATGAAGAACACATACTTTGAAAGATTTGAGGGCTTTGACCAAAGCATAAGCTTGTTTCTCCATGATGTCATATCTGAATTCAACATCTCTCAAAGCTCTTTTGAAAAAAGAAATAGGCTCATCCATTCCATCTGAGTTCTTCTGAAGAAGGACAACAACTAGTGTGTCATTTGAAGCAAAAGAAAAGATTAGAAATTCTTTTGAGCAATCAAGACTGATAAGAACAGGTGCATCAACCAATGCTTGTTTTATTTGCTCAAAAGAAATCCTAGATTCTTGTGTCCATTTTACTTCATTCCCTTTCCTCAACATGGATGTGATAAATTTGACCAACTCAACAAAATTGGATATAAATCTTCTCAAGAAGTTTATCTTACCAGAGAAGGACTGGATTTCTTTCTTGGACCTTGGGAGAGACAGAGTTTTGATTGCCTCTACTCTACCTGGGTCAATTTTCACTCCTTCAGTTGAGACAATATGTCCTAAAAACTTACCTTCCTTCATAGCAAAAAGGGACTTCTTGGGATTAAGTGACAACCCATATTTTCTGCATTTCAGGAACACCTTCTCCAAATGTTGATAATGCTCTTGATCAGATTTTCATCCGGATTATTTTCGGCACGAAATGAGAGCAGACATATAACACAAAAATATTCAGAGATATTGCAAGAGAGACAACAATATTACAGAGATATATTGGAAATATAACAAGAGTCACAGATATACAATAATACACGATTTCTATTAATGAAATAAATGTACAAAGACTATAAAAATACAGAGTGAAAGACTCGCTAGAATGGTAGCAGCTTATCTCTGAGAAGAGATGTGATGGCTACTCGCATTCTCAAGAAGATGATTATTACAATGAGGCTCTAAGGGCCTTTTTAACATAAGGAAAACCCAAAACCCTAATCCTGGAAGATGAAAAGCCAAAAGGTTTGCGGGCCCCGATGGAGGTAGCTGATACGTTAACTTCCTAGGGGCAAAACTTTTGCATATGATCTCCGTTTGGGTCGCTCGATACCTCGTTAGAAAGATCTATCCAAAGACTACAATTTTTTTTGTGAGCAACATCAAAGGAAGTACCATGTTGCTCCCTGTTTTCCCCAAAAACGTCGTTCAGGGCCTCAAAACGACTCCGGAAGTTCAGGACCTGAAAAACTGCTAAAAATAGTAAATTACCAAAATTTCCATTAAATTGTTTTGAGGCAGTTGGAAAAGGTGGGTGGCCACCGATATCCACCTGGATCAATCCTCCCTCTTTAGAAAGCAATGGTATCCATTGCATTGAGTGCCCGGGGGAAAGGAAAAAGCATTTGTTGAATCTGAATCTTGGTGAGTTGCTTGCCTTGTTGGAGATGTCGTGCTGCTCAGTTTGTGGAAGTCTATCACGAACCTATTGAGGTTGAGGCTCTTCATTAAGTTGAGCTACATGAGAGGACGGTGTGCAGAAGAAATCTTTGCGCTTTGTTGCAACCTTGTCGACCTGCTTCTGTTGGATAGAAGGTGCTTGGGGCGAGGCTGTAGTGGTTGCAGTGTCCTTATGTTCCCCTTTTGAACAGATTGTGAAGAAGATGAATTTTGTAGTATGAGATACTACCTTGCGACACTATTTAGGTGGGAAAATAGTTGGAACTACCTCTGGTATTCTGTAGAGATGACCCCCTAGAGTAACAATGAAACTATGGGGTCGAGACTCATAAATAGCATGGTTCTTCCACATATATGGTTAGCCCAACAAAACATCATAGACATCCAATGGGGCAACATCACATAATACCTCATCCTTGAAGGGTTGGATGTCATATGAAATTGACACTGTTGGTTGACATGAAGATCTCATCCTTGGCGAAGCCACCCGATGTTGTATGGTCGCAGGTGTTGAGATGAGGTTCTTCTGGCTTCCGCTATCAACAATAAAATGTAGTGGGGTCCCCTTCACCCACATCTCTGAATGAAAAAGGTGCTCCCCCTCTTCAGGATCTGTTGGTTCTTTTGGTTGAATTGCTGCGGTAGCGACAATAGAAGTGGGGTCTACGTCGATGCTCTGTCTTTTACTAGTATTTTCAGAATTAGATTCTGAATCAGGGTTTGAATCCTTGTCTTTGATCTCGGCCACCAATGACTGTTTTGAGCGACATTCATCAGTGTTGTGCCAAGGATTTTTTGAAAATCACCCCATTTTCTAGTGTCCTTCTTCGTCTTCCCGTGACCCTTCTTTTCCTGTGGTTTGGACTAGTTTTCAGGAGACTGTTTGTTAGGGTCGTCTTTATCATACTTTGGTTGTTGCAGATTTGCAGACCCGAACTCCCATTTATTCTGGTGCTTAAATTTTTGTTCGATTTTAACAGCATATCGATAAACAACAGTGAGTGATGAGATGTTTAGAAAATCCATTTCAGTTTGGATGTATCTATGTAGAGCCCCATGGTATTTCAGAACCTAATGTCATTCAGAGTCTTTGATACTGAGCTTGGTGTGCAAGGTATGGAAGGTATTGGTGAACTCTAGAACTGCTTGGCCCCTCTCTTGCCGTAGTGTGGTCCATCTTAGGTATTGGTCCTCATAGTTTCCAATAGGGTAATACTATTCCTTTACCGCATCCACAAAAAAATCCCAAGTGGGCTCGACCTCATATATTCCAGACTCCTCTGTGGAAATTTTCTCCCAGTAAGTTTCTCACCAATGTTTGACATGGGGGAGAGCTTTAAGGAGTTCGAAGGTGAATCTTTCTCTGTCGAAAAAATTGTGAACAAAGAAATAACCTTCTAGCAGGTTTAACCATTTGTCTAGGGCTTCTGCATCTATCTGTCCTTCAAATACAAGAATATCAAAATTAACTTGTACCTTGAAAGGAGAGGTGCTTCCAAAGTGGTTGTTTGATGAATATGCGCCTATTGCTATCGACAGGCGTTGAAGGATGTGGGAAAAATTCTCCATCATTTCATCTCGTTGTCGTGTGAGAGCTTGCTCAAGCAATGAATTGATAGGATCGTCTGCTCTATCTTTTTTCTTTTCTTCCGCCATTGAGGGTTTCTTGGGTGTGCGAGAGCGGTTGTCCTCAAGAGAGACAAGCTCGAGACCCAACTTCCTATACTTGGACCTCGTCGGGGACATGCACTGAAAAACGATCAAGAGCATCTTGCTTTGATACCACTGATCCAGATTATTTTCGACACAAAATGAGAGTGGAGATATAACACATAAATATTCAGAGATATTGCAAGATAGACAACAATATAACGGAGATATATTGGAAATATAAAAAGAGTCACATATATACAGTAATACACGATTTCTATCAATGAAATAAATGTACAGAGACTGTAAAAAATACAGAGTGAAAGTCTCGCTAGAATAGTGCCAGCTTATCTCTGAGAAGAGATGCGACGACTACTCACATTCGCAAGAAGATGATTATTACAATGAGGCTCTAAGGGCCTTTTTAACATAAGGAAAATCCAAAACCCTAACCCCGGAAGATGAAAATCCAAAAGGTTTGCGGGCCCCGATGGAGGTAGTTGATACATCAACTTTTCGGGGGCATAACTTTTGCATACGATCTCCGTTTGGGGCGCTTGATACCTCATTAGAAATATCTATCCGAGGACTACAATTTTTGTGTGAGCAACATCGAAGTAATTTTCATGTTGCTCCCTGTTTTCCCAAAAAACGTCGTTTAGGGCCTCAAAACGGCTCCTGAAGTTCAAGACCCGAAAAACTGCTAAAAATAGTAAATTACCAAAATTGCCAGAAAACTGTTTTGAGCCAGTTGGAAAGGTGGGTGGCCACTGATATCCACTTCGATCCAATTTTGAAAATAATGTGATATCATCCAAGTAGATCACCACAAACTTATCCTTTTCTCCAATAAAAACAATATCCATTGCGCGTTGGAAAGTTTCCCCTGCATTCATGAGACCAAAGGGCATCTTGGCATACATAAATGTACCCCAAGGAGTGGTGAATTTTGTCTTGTTCCTGTCTTCTGGTAAAACAAAAATCTGATTGTAGCTTGAAAAGCCATCAATCATGGACATCCTTACTGAGCTTGTCACCCTTTGCAAAATATGCTCCATCTTAGGCAAGGGGTAATTATCTTTCTTGGAACACATGTTTAAATTTATGAAATTGTTAGGGACCTAACCTCTCACGTAGATAGAATAATATATTTCGATGTAATAAAGGTCAATATTAATAAGGCTTAGCAATAAGGAAGAATAAGTCAAATGTAAGAAGACCCAATAGAAGCTTCTGCTTCTAGAAGGATCTTCCTCTAGATTGTTCTTTTCATAGACACATTTAGTATAAATAGGAGTCAAGGGTATGAGAAGTTTTGTCTTGGATATTATTGTAATAGAGCTATGCTCTACTAGAGGTTGCCCCCTCGAAGAGGCATGTGAACATTGCTCTCAGTAATCAAAGTGCTCTTTATGGTGTTATTTTGGTATTATTTTGGTATTATTGTGGTGTTGTTCTGGTTATATCATTGTTTATCTGCCATTTCTAGATAATTATTTATGTTCTGCATACTATTTTATATCAAGAATATTACAAGTGGTATCAGAGCACCTTCCTCAACAGAAAATTGTGGGTTAAATTTTTTTCAAGGTAGAGATGTATTCTGTCATTTTCAAGCTACATAGGTCTGTTGTTACTCGCATAAAACCAAGGTCAGGGATTCACACACGCAAGAAATACAAGTGGTACTTAAGCGCACATCTGTTGGCCACGCTTGTAACCTTTGTTGGTACCCCTTCGAGTGGTAGCGCATCAGACAACACCTGTATATGGATCAGCCTAGATCTCCTAAATCCCTCCATAGATAAACTGATCGACCGCATGATTGTTATAGTGCCACCGAGAACAACACTCGAGAAGATACTCTCTAGTACCTGGGTAGTCGGGAAGTACAACTAAGGGAATGATCTAGCCTCCTTAGTTGGTGCCCTAAGATATTGGGTTGAGTACTATTGTTGGACCCCGCACATATATCAGAGAGCTATAGCATAGGGAAAACCCTTGTCTGTAGAACCCTTGAATACCCTAACCCTTGGGACGGAAACAAAAACAAAACATACAAGATCTATTGTCGCGCAACTATGTCTCCTGCATTCAGATTGTGAAATTACTACACATTTCTTCCTGTTAAGCATTTGGGCATTTCATCACTGCAGTATTCTTTAGATCATAATATAACTCCGCAGGAGTAAAAAAAAAAGTTTGGATCCTGTTGGCACCATTATTTGAGACCTATCCTATTGGATTTCTCTCTTTTCCCTTATCGCAGTCATACCTATCATTTTTTCAACAAATCTTTTTTCTCGTGGACCCGACCCCTTTCCAACACCCTTATTTGGGATTTACCTCATTGCATTCAACTCGTCGCCCTAATCGTTGTAATACGCTTCACCCATAACCCATTTTTTGTGTGGTCCCACCGACCCCTTTTCATGTTCCCTCTTCATCATGACCCACACACGTAGATAAGACTTGGAAGCTCGCTTCAATGCCTTGCACTCTAATTTCACAGAAACCCAACAAGAAGTGAGACATCTCAGTGCCAATATTTCCACCGTCAATAAAAACATGCATTCCTCCATCAACGCCAAAATAGAGGACCTCAAACAAGACCTTTCTACCTAGCTTGAATTTCCCACTACGATGATCTATGCTAAGTTGCATATCCCTGCAAATATTGCCTCATCTGACCCACCTTTGCAAAACGAAGGTGAAACTTCCTCTCATTCCCAGAATTTTCAGCCCCATCACTTTCAGCGTGACCTACGCCTTCTGCATGTGGATGTGACCAAATTTGATGGTTCAGATCCCACTAGTTGGGTAACTCAAATGGAACATTATTTCTCTTTGTATGACATTATGAATGAGTTGGCCAAACTATGGTATGGTGTTCTCCATCTAGATCAAGAACATTGGTAATAGTGGCAATGGAGAAAAAAATGTTCGCCAAGGGTATGTATCTTGGACACACTTTGTGGCAGAGCTTTATGAATGATTTGACACTGATACCAACCATTTAGGTCATTTGACCAAGTTGAAACAATCGAGCACATTGGAAGACTTTGTAGCCGCTTTTGAGCGATTGGCTTTTCGTACAAAGGGCACGTTTGATGGTTTTTTCCGAGAATGTTTGTTGTCCCTTGACCAAGTTTTGGGAGATTCTTGGTCAAGTTTGACCTATTTTGGGACTTCGACAGCCTGTCAAAGACAGAGCGCAAGATGAAGCAGAGATCGCGGGATCTCGGCCCCTTTTTGGTTCCTTTTTGGGATTTGGGAATATGTAACGGGAATGGGATGTTGGCCCATGGGTTTACCCATGTTTAGGCCTATTTTGTATGTATAGATATAAGTCTAGGCAATGTAAGAAGTAGTTGAATAGTGTGCAAGTGTTGTTCAAGTTGGATAAGTGCTAAGAGTGGGATCTGTGTGATCAAGAAGTGTAAGGCTTTGTGCAGACTTGCAGAGCCAAGTGCAAGTCATTGTAAGAGACTATGGAGGGCTTTGTGTTGTAATGCAAGGAAGGAAGATCTAGCGAGCTGCACAGATCCCCTGTCTTATGCAGAGTGAGGTTTTTTGGCTCTATGCATGTAGATGATTGATTGAAGCTAATAAAGAAGAAGAGTTGGTGGACATATCCCCAGGGTGGGGGTGAACCACATAAATATTGTGTTATTCTTCTCTGTGCGATGTTCTGATGTGTTTATTTGTTATGTGCTAAGTGCTTTGATATAGATAGATAGATCTATTTATGATTTGTGCTTATGATGAATCTGGATGCTAGATCTGACATCTGTGAACTTTCTTAGTGCTTGAATCTACTAGATTTGATCTAATTCCTTTGCTAAGTGTTTATATACCTTAGATCAGGGTGAATGTTATGATGCTTTGTTTTCTCTCCGGAGTAGATATTGGTTATATAATGATGAACTAACGGTGCCAAGTGCTCTATTAAGTGTTATAATCACATATTTGTGTCCCAGCTAAGGTTGCAGACACCTGAGTCCTGCAACCACACCTGCCTCTACCTCGAGTGAGACTTCATTTGCTTCCCAGGTGTTGCCGAAAGTGCCGGTAGTTAGGGTTTTGTTGGTGCGTTGTTGTAGCATTGAACCCTGGGTCTGCCCCTGTGCCAACAAATGGTTCTGTTGCCGGGACCTGAAACTGTGATTGCTGGGAACTGAGGAAGAAGAAGCTTTGTGCAAAGATCTGATCTGAAATTGTGAAAGCTCTGTGTGTAGATCTATTGCTCTAGTGCGCAGTACTCTACTAGTTTGGCAAGTTTTGTGCTAAGGAAAAGAAGTCTGATCTGAAGAAAAGAGGTAAGATCCGAAAGCGTTATGGCCTAAGAAAGGTAAAAGTGAGAATTCTTGATTAAAAGAGGCGAGATCTAAAAGATCTGTGCTCTGATAAAGGTAAGAATAGTGAAAAAGTTCTAGATCCGAAAGCTTTATGCTCTGTAGAAGTAAGATTAGTGGAAGTTTTTGTTTCAAAAGTATGAATCTAGGTATGTTTGATAGATTCTGTCCTAGCTTGAAAACTAGGGTATTAATAGATGAAGGAAGATTTGATATCAGTAGATCTGATAAGAATAGTGAAAAATATGTTATACCTATGCATAGAAAAGATATTTGGACTAATAAGTGTATGCAGGATCCTAGAAAGAACTTTTGCAGGTTAGCTACCATGATCCTAGTGCGTAGTACAAGAAAGGTTGGGGATCATTTAAACGAAAGAGAGGATGAACCCTCTGTTATAGTTACAGAAGACCGGGGCATCTTGCTAAGGAATGCCTTGGGAGAAGACCTAGTTGTCTTTGTTGTAAAGCTATGGACCATGAAGTATTGGATTGTCCTAGAATGATTTCTAATCTTGAAGGAATGAACATGAGACAAGAAAACCCTAAGGCAGATCCAGAAACTAAGATTATGACAGAATCCCAGAAAGAATCAGAGACTATATTACTGCAAATAAGAAAAACCCTGAATGCTCACCAACATGTCAACTTATCAAAGATCTTCACAGAAAAAGAATGCCTTGAAGCAAGAATAGAAGACTTCGACATTGACTATGTTCTGGATGAGGAAACACGGGTGAATATCATGACAAAGAGAACATGGGAAGCTATAGGGAAGCTTGCTATGATTCCTTCACCAAGAGGAATAGGACTATTCAAAGGAAAGTTGATAAACCTATGTGGAAAGCTCACCCAGATACCTTGCCAATGGAACTTCGACAGAGGAATATTTTGAGATTATTAAATTTATCGAGAACAGTGCCCCATTTACCATGCTGCTAGGATAACCTTGGATTAAAAGAGATCAGGCTAGTAGGCAAGAAGAAGAGGAAGTTTTAGAACAGAAGAAGCAAGAGTTAAAAGAATTCATGACTAGAAGGATCACACACTTGATTGAGGAACATAAGAACAAATCAAATCCATTTAACACCAGAGACACGGATGTCGAAGTTGCAAGAACACTAGAAGAACCACTGAAGATTGAAGTACCTATTTCAGATGAAGAAGAAGGGTTACCCTTGAATCTTAGGAAATAATCTCAACAAAGCAAAGTAACTATGCGAAAATAAGCTAAGGATCAAAATGGAAAAAGGCACACTGAGACGAAACTCACTGGGAAGAAGGCTAGAAAGCTAAGTAAGAAGAGAGCTAAGATCAACAAGTTGTAGAAGGTTCCAAAGGAAACCTCGTAGAAGAAGAATTTGCAAAATTGGAGCTTCGTCGAGATATTAGAACAACGTCGCATGACACTTCACCATAGCGAAGCAATATAGCCGTTGGGGCCATTATAACCATTAGATCAATGCTCCGAATGGATAGAAAGCCATTTATGGACAGACAACTCACCATTCGATCATTGGGACCACACCATAATGGACATAACAAAGTTAATGAAGGCTTCATACCCATTGCAAGCGACCCGTTTTCGAGTTACCTATTTATCCCATCACGCCACACTGAGAAAACTTTTGCCAACTGAGAATTTGAGCTCGCAGACTGAGTTGATTTTATACAGTGATCATCACAATCTTGTTGTCTATCCTATTACAGTGTCTAAGTTATTCCCCGAACCCGATATTGTTAACCCCAAGTGTGTATGTCGGACGAGTTGAGCGCTGTCGAGAAAATTTTCGAAGAAGTTTTGATCAACCTCATGACTGAGAGAGTCATGTCGATGTCTATAGGTGTACAAGCATCATCGACAAGAGGATTGCCAGCCTCTCCATCCACTGCTCGCGGAGCTAGACCATCCTGGCCATCCGATGAAAAGCAAACCAAGCACAGGGATGATCTAGCGAATGCTAAATTGATCCCGACCATCTTACCCACCTATCTACCACCTCTGAGCAATGCAATAAACCGAGACAATGTACCTAGATATTTTGAGTATGCCTGGTCACTGGGGATATGCGCAGTTCGAGCAGACCAATATAATATTACAACGTTGAATTTTAGCGACTTCAGCCTCAGAGATCACAAAGTTTACAACATGATCGTCCCACATAAGTACCTGACCCGAACTAAGGGGAAGAATTTGAAGATAATCCCCCAGTTGTGGACCCATAACCTAGCGCAGTCCACCCTGCTTAATGTCATGAAAATTACTCACTTCGGACGACACCAGGAGGTGAATGCATGTGTCAAACTACTGATGTCTTGTTACCATGGAGGTTATTTGTGGATAAACCGTCATATAGCAGTTGATCCAATGCTGATCAATCAGATCACAGGCTTGAGTATGCAAGGACCTGATCCACAGGAGTTTTACCCTGGAAAAGCCATGGATCACGCTCTAGCACAACAGATCAAGGATACTTATGGCGATGTTGAGAAGGGCACGTGAGGCTACAAGGCATATTCTATCCAGAGCTGTGCAGTGTGCCTCACCTGTCAATTGATTATAGGGAAGTTAGTACGAAAAAAATGACCCACCCAAGTCAGTGGTTTTGTAGTTGACCTCGCAGGGAAGTGTGCAGAAGGACTTCATATGAACTGGGAAAAGTACCTGGTGAACCAATTAAAAATCGATTGCAAAGAAGCCCGGGACCAAGGGTACAAATTTCATTTCAGCTGGCTATTGATCCTGATCTCTTTTATTGCCTAGGAGATGCCATAAGGTGTGACCTTCCCTGACATTGAGCCTTTCGAACCATTGGCTGCGAAGTTCAATACACTGTGGTACTCAAGAGATATGAATAAACAGTGGCAGTCCAATGTTGTTTTTCATACCTATTACAACCAGTTGAAGACAACCATCCAGCCTGAGCCTCACATCACTCCGAACACTCTACACCAATTCAGGTAGTTGATGAAGTTCAACGTAGACCAACATTTTATTTACATCACAGCACGCGCTGACGAACAAAAGCAACAACTATAATCCTACTGTAAGATAACAAAGGAGGACTTGGAGGAGATCACCAAGGATTGGTCGGTGGAACTCCTCGTTCCAGCAGACCCTGCAGAGATATCTAACATTGACAGCCCATAAACTGCGTAGGATACACCCGGACCTAGTAGGACAAAGAAGACTGAAGAGGTTCAGGATTTAGACAGTGCATCCGTGAAGACTACTTCCATCTCACCAGAAAAAGGAGTTGAGAGTGAAGATTTGAATGAAAAAGAGGTCGAACAACAGTAGGGTAATGAGGCTGATCCCCTAAAGAAGAGGAAAGGTTCACCTCCGAAACCTTCCTCCCAGAAGAAATCAAAGGCCACCATGACCAAGATGCAGACCATCCTCACTTGATGACTTCGACTTCCTCGTAGTAGCCCTGAACAATGCTTCACTAGAAATAGCAGAGAAACAAGAATCAAAGCAAGAGGAGATGTATGATCGAATCAAGACTGAACTCCGAGGGGTACATCAGGCCCTATAGTCCAGCCGCAGAACCAGAATTGGGAGATGAGCCAACTCAACTCCACTGCCTAGCTGATACAATCGAAGCTTGTCTTTGACGAGCGCAAGAAGAAATAGTGCAAGCCACCCAGCCTTTGACACAAGTACAGGGAGTCCTTGTAGAGCAACGCAGTGCTACAGAACGGGAAAGCTTTCTCTCCAAGCAAAGTCTTACGAAGAAAAATCCCAGCTATAGCAAGAAAAGAAACAGTTTCTCACGGAGCAACTTGACGTAAAGGAAATGGTCAATAGAGCACTTCTCTCTGTGACAGTCGTAGAATTAAAGGCCGAAGAACGAGTTCCACAGCAAGTAGCACAACTTGAAGAAGTGATCCAACAGCTACAACAATGCATAGCAAATTTGGAGCTACGCACAGTACCCACAACCCCTCAAGATGTAAGAGACCAAAGGGAAGCAACTGCTAGGAGTGCAGTTGAAAGGCTCAAGGCTCTTACCCTGGAATGTAAGTAGCTCACTGATCACAGTGCCCTGACATATGAACGACTCGTTGAGAGTCCAGAATTAAGAGCACTGGAGTCGCAACTCCAAGAGGTGAAGTACCAAGACGAAAAGATACAAGCGCATCTGAAGTCCCTATCAATTGTGGAAAGAATGAAGTGCTCCCAAGAGCAATGCACTGCACAACAAAAAATCCATACTATCGAGAGCAGAGTTATGGAGATAACCCATAAACTCCAACCTGTGCAAGATAAAGCCTATCAATTATTTACAGAGGTAGAAGGCCAAGGAGCAGAGCTAGAGCAGGTTGTCACTATAGCAGAACAACGTCTAGAGGGACCTATCAATGATGCAGTCATCCATGAGTTCATTGAAAAGGAGGTTGTAGCACAGTAGCAAGTCGAAGCATCTCGAGCCAAGCTCAAGGCGTTCGAAGCAGAACTATTCAGACCAGAGTGACTTGGGACGAGTCACAGGTGAGTGTTGGGGGCCTGTTGGCCCTTGACCAAGTTTTGAGAGATTCTTGGTCATGTTTGACCTATTTTGGGGACTTCAATAGCCTGTCGAAGACGAAGCGCAAGATGAAGTAGAGATCAGAGGATCTCGCCCCCTTTTTGGGTCCTTTTTGGGATTTGGGAATATGTAACGAGAATGGGATGTCGGCCCATGGGTTTACCCATGTTTAGGCCTATTTTGTATGTATAAATAGAAGGCTAGGCAATGTAAGAAGTAGTTGAATAGTGCGCAAGTGTTGTGCAAGTTGGCTAAGTGCTAAGAGTGGGATCTGTGTGATCAAGAAGTGTAAGTCTTTGTGCATAATTGTAGAGCCAAGTGCAAGTCATTGTAAGAGACTATGGAGGGCTTTGTGTTGTAACGCAAGGAAGGAGGATCTAGCGAGTTGCGCATATCTCCTGTCTTATGCAGAGTGAGGGTTTGTGGATCTGTGCATGTAGATGACTGATTGAAGCTAATAAATAAGAAGAGTTGGTGGACGTAGCCCCAACGTGGGGGTGAACCACGTAAATATTGTGTTATTCTTCTCTGTGTGATGTTCTAATGTGTTTATGTGTTATGTGCTAAGTGATTTGATATAGACAGATAGATATGTTTATGCTTTGTGCTTATGATGAATATGGATGCTAGATCTGACATCTGTGAACTTGCTTAGTGCTTGAATCTGCTAGATTTGATCTAATTTCTTTGCTAAGTGCTTATATACCTTAGATCAGGGTGAATGTTACGATGCTCTGTTTTCTCTACGGAGTAGATATTGGTTAGATAATGATGAACTAACGATGCTAAGTGCTCTATTAAGTGTTATAATCACATATTTGTGTCCCAGCTAAGGTTGCAGACACCTGAGTCCTGCAACCACCCCTGCCTCAACCTCAGGTGAGACTTCATTTGCTTCACAGGTGTTGCTGAAAGGGTCAGTAGTTAGGGTTTTGTTGGTGCGCTATTGTAATGTTGAACCCTGGGTCTGCCCTTGTGCCACCAATGTTTTATCAGTGGCCTTAAGGATGAGATTTGTGCCCATGTCCTCATGGCTCGGCCTTAGAGTTGGATGGACGCTACTAAAAGAGCTAAGGAAGCACACCAAGTTGTCTCTTCTCAAAACCGAAAACCCTCCTTTATTTCTCGCACTAAACCAGTCACGTTCACTCCTCCTTCTACTCCACCACAAGCAGTTTTGGACCAGCGTGAGCATCGTATGTGTCAGCGAATCATCAAGAAAGTGTTAGTCTAGTGGAAAGATACAACTCTAACAGATGCCACTTGGGAACCAACTACCATTCTGCAATAATTTCCTCATCTCAAGCCTTGAGGACAAGGTTGTTTTTAAGGGGGAGGACATGTTAGGGACCTAACCCCTCACGTAGGTAGAATAATATATTCCCATGTAATAAAGGTCAATATTAATAAGGCCTAGAAATAAGGAAGAATAAGTCAAATGTAAGAAGACCTAATAGAAGCTTTTGATTCTAGAAGGATCTTCCTCTAGACTGTTCTTTTGATAGACATATTTAGTATAAATAAGAGTCGAGGGTATGAGAAGATTTGTCTTGGATATTATTGTAATAGAGCTTTTCTCTACTGGAGGTTTCCCCCTCGAAGAGGCAAGTGAAAATTGCTCGCAGTAATCAAAGTGCTCTTCTTGGTGTTATTATGGTATTATTGTGGTGTTGTTCTGGTTATATCATTGTTTATCTGCCATTTATAGCTAATTATTTATGTTCTGCATACTATTTTATATTTGGAATATTACAGAAATCAACAAAAAGTTTGATTTCACCATTCTTTTTCCTAACAGGGAATATATTAGCTATCCACTCAGAATACCTCAAAGGTATAATGATCTAAGCATCAAGCAATTTTTTAAACTCCTACTCCATAACAGGCAGTAACATAGGATTGATCTGCCTTAGTTTCTGTCTAAATGGTTTGGTATCATCCTTCAAGGGTATTCTATGCTCAATAATGTTTGTATCATAATTTTGCAAATCTTCATACTTCCATGCAAAGACATCAACAAATTCCTTTAATAGTTTGATATACTCAGCCCTTTGTTTTTCTGACAGACTACTAGACAGTTTGACATACTTGGGATCTTCATCAGTACCTAGATTTCTCTCTATCAGATCATCATTTTCACTTGAACCTCTCACTTTTACAACCACATCATTATTATCAAATAATCTCTCCAAGGGAACTAATTCTTTGGGAATATGATTGCTAGGCAACTGGACAATATTGTGGTCTACAATCTTGTTCATGAATTTATCAGCATGGGGAATTTTCTCATCATTTGGGTCTTGATCAATGTGAAGAGAAGAAAATTCCTCTATTGTTTCTAGAAATCTCTTTATTTAAATATCATCTTCAAAAACCTTCCAATGTTTGACATTGTCAGGTATAAAAGGACTATACTTCACCTCAACATCATAATTGAGTTTAGGAGGTAGTGGGATTTTAAATTTACTAGCAGAAACAACAAGGGAATCAACTAATGTATTATACTCTCTATGAACAAAGGATACATTGAAAGATAGGAAGAAATTGTCAATAAGATCCCATACCTCATTCATGTAAGTCCTCAGTCTTGGATGCTTTTCTTGATATATATTTCTGACTTGATGCACAATCAGCTCTGCATCTCCAAAAACTGATAATTCTTCAATCTTCATATCTTTAGCAACCCTTAGCCCCAAAACTAGGGCCTCATATTCTGCAATGTTGTTTGTGGTTTCAAATTCCAATTTGAAAGACAAAGTTACGACTTCTTGAGAGGGATAAATGAGCACAACTCCAACACCATCGCCATCTTTAGAAGATTCCTCATCAAAATACATTTCCCAAGTTTGAGTACCTTGTCTGACTGTTTCACATGTTGTTGGTGATTTCTTTCTAATTTCCAGTGGTGACTAAGGAAGATCAGTAAGTTGCAGAATGCTAGATCTCAAATCAATGTCAACAACATAAATAGGATGGTTTGTGGGATTACCTTCACCACTAATAATATAAGCTAATTGTGCTTCTCTATACAACCTTATGTGTTCACCCCCAAACATTAGTATAGTGGCATAAGAGAGATCCATATGCAATGTCCCTCCCAACCTTTTAATCCATGATATGGACAATAACATCCCAAAATTGGGGGAACATCTACAACTACAATATCCATTACTATAATATTCATGGGTAGTTGAAAGAGAGTAACAACCAAATCTTTAATCACCCCAATGCATTTCACCTTTCTTGAGTAAAAGGAATATAGATCATGATATGCTTTGGTGATTTCTAGACTTAGTTCATCCACGATAGACTTAGGAATTAAGTTATGGGATGCATGTGAGTCCATAAGGAAATTGTGCAAGATTTTGTCATGTACATTCAATGAGGTGTAAAAAGGAGGAGAGGAGTCATCTCTATCTTCTACTAGGGGCCTCATTATAATTGCAGGTTTTTCATCTTGCAAATTAACTGAGTCTGTTGAATGGGAAGAAAATTCAGGCTGCAGCATTTTAGAAATGGACTTCTTGAAATCTTCATTCTTTATCAACTCTAAGAATGGGACTGGAATTTTTATTTTCTGGATTTCATTCTCAAAGTTAAAAGAATATGGGGATTTCAGAATTTCTTTGGTCTCTTGAACATGAGCTTTAATCAGAGGTTGATTATTTTTTTCCTCATTTTCTTTATTTGGTGCAACCATTGTTTTAGTAGAAGTATCTAATTTTTTGGGTTGATTAGATGTACTAGGATTTCCCTCTTTTTGTTTTGACCTCAAATTGTACTTGTTATGAGTTTCATTTGCTTTCTCTCCCTTACTTAACTCATTTAGTTGATTGTTCATTAGAGACTCTTCATAATCAGATTGAGTTAGATGAGGGGATGTAGATGTGTCCCCCAGGCAGTGAATTTCCTGATCTGTTTCCTCATTCTCCCCTTATTCATCATCAACCAAATTGTTTTGGAGAGGGGTTTTAACCTTTTGATCCTCTATGTTTCTCTGATCTCTTTGAAGAATTTGAGGTGCATTGTTTTGTCTTYTGAAATTGTTTCTATTTCCAAAATCTTGTGTGTTTCTATTTTCTTGTCTCCCTTCAAGTTTTAGTTTTTCCATTTCTGCAGAAAGTTACYTGACTAACTTAGTCAATTCATCAACTTGAGGATTAGTTCCTAAAGCATTAGAAGTTGAAGCTTATGCATTTTGTTTCCTCCTATCCCTATCATACTTGCCTCTTAATTTATCTGCCGCTAATATGTTTGATTCCACCTCTAGAGAAACATATTTCATATGGGCTAGTGAAGTAGACCTTATCTCTCTCAACAGAAGACAAAATTCAAAGTCAAAGACACTAGCATAGGTTATTTTGGAAGAAGTTTCAGTAGGATTTGTTAGAAAAAAAGGACTGCGGAGCAATAAAATAAAACAAATGTAGAAAACAAAATCATAGAAGATACACAATACAAGAGAGACAAAGATTTACGTGGTTCACCCAGTGTGGGCTACGTCCACCAGAGAAATTGCCAGGTCCTTCCTTTATTATTATCCAGCAAATGAAGGGATACAACCTACAACAAAACCCACTGTAACTTCCTCTTCTTTCTCTCACAGTCTCCTCTCTCAGAATACAATATTCACCATCAACCATAG
>JASDQU010103351.1:175181-195213 GCA_032191745.1 Picea mariana | reverse complement strand
CTACCTTTAAGCGGAGGGGGGGGGGTCTAGAATTGGGCATGCAACTTTCCGACGGCCAAGATCAGCGCGCCCAGATCAACGACGCTTGGGCAATCTCGCCCTTCTCAGTTGTTCTGTATTTAGCCAGCGTGGGCCCTTCCCTCATCGTCTCATCATCCGCTCACCACCTACCACGTGTCCCTTTCTCTCCACGTCAGCCTCCCACTAAAATGTGTCTGTCACATATACTCTCTTGTCTCCATCGCTTATCGCCTTTTGCCATGTGTCTCCCCTACTATCTCTCTCACCCCCTCATCGCTTCTTCTCCACTTCCCACTGTTCCGGCCTCCCGTCACTCCGTTCCCGTGCCCCATCTTCCGCGCTGGCTTCCACGTCCATTCTTTAAGCCAGTCAGTTATTCCAGGTGGCAGTGCGGGAGGCCCTCCACGTCCCGAAGGTGCCAAGTTGGCCGGGCCATCGTCAATCCCAATGAAGCAGTTATTGAAGCGGTTGGTGGTAGTTAGATATCGTCTCCGCCATAATGGGAAAGCACAACAATGAATTAAAGGAACGCCAATTTTCTGTTGGAACTGTCAAGAGTTAGATTGTGTCTGACATAAGTTGCACGATCTTTTCAGAGGTTGACTGTCAGAAGCCATGCAGACGCAAAGCTTTCAATGCAATGTCTTGGTTCCACTGCTAATTGTTCTGAGTTTATGAAGGCGTTTTCTCCATTTTTGTATCTATCGATGGTTGAGCTGAGCTCCCGGTTGTAAATCTTTAATGAAGCACTGATACTCTGGTTATGTATGAACTCTTGAGATTTCTTACCTGATGGATGCTAGTTTCTTTTACATCTTTGTTACACTGTGTTAGAATCGCTCGGAATTGGAAGATCCAATTGAGCTATAATGGTTATAATATGATGTTGGATAGGATCACTGTAGCACTTATGATGTTTCTAGCCAATCCTTGTGATTTTCCCAGCGCTGAGTGACTTGGAATTGGAGGATCTAGTCAAGTCTTCCTCAGTTTCTTGAGACCCTGAACCAAGTTGATCTTGCATTTAGAGTTTTTCTTCTGCGAATAGCCATAAGCCTGTTGCCCAAAGCTGTTTGTTCATTTTCCTCACCAAGTCTTCCACCTATTCACCCTTTTATCAACCCACTGGCTGAAGTTAGATCAAGACCTCCTTTGTTACTTATGTACCAGGCCCAGTCCCTGAGTTAGAGTGATATCTCCTCGAGTCTTTACCTCCATTTGATCATCCCTTATAAACAAATCGTGACATTAAACTGATGGGTGTCAGGCTCTGCTCCTGCAAGAAATCCAGGAGTGACTTCTGATGCTAACATATACCATAATAGGTAATGTGTCTAGTGAGTTCAATAAGGAGTCCATGACAAAAAAACATTTTCACCGAGAAGAATTGGAGAGGCAATTGCAACTTCAAGAAAAGGAACTGAGTGTAGAATTTGAGAAGAAGGTTATCTTGAATCAAAAGTTGCATCAAGAATAAATAGAGACGATTAAATCCACACATTCTCAAGACGTAACGAGGCTCCAAGGGGAAAAATTGGAGATAAGTAAATATAATGAGAATATAGAGGACACAATTCAGAAATTACAACAAGACAATGACCTCCTCGAGAATATTGTAAAGAAATAAAAAAGGGAATTGTTTTCTTGGAGACAATTAGAGAAGAATCTATCAGATAAAATGAGGAACAAAGAAATGTGTAGATAAAATTATTTTTTTTATTACACATAATTCAAAAGAACCAATTAGATCACCTCAAGATAGGTCAACAAATGAATATTTTGAAAGAAAAGTACCAGAAAGTTTAGAGCACATATGAACAGATTGTCAATTGGAAATATCTTTGTGATAACCCTCCTAACATCCTACCATTGTATACAACCAAGAATAACATCAAATACCATGCTCTACTTAACATTGGGAAATCCATCCTCAATAATAAAAAAAACACTTAGGAAACAATTGAATAATTTTGTTGAAGATTGTGGAGGACATTAGATGCCTTGCTAAAACAATTTAGGATGGAAACCATGGAAGATTTAGAAAAAAGAGGACTAGCTCAGATCATAATAGGGGATGTGGAGACCATAAGGAACCTTATCTTGAAGGCCATTGAAGAAATATAAGAGGTTTATAGAGAGGTATTGGAAATAAGGATAATAAAGCCAAACCAATTGGTCCTATCAACTAAATACTTTATACAATAGATAGAAGAATCCCTAAAGATAGAAGTGGTGATCCCTATATCTGATGGTGAAATCGAGCTTGAGAAAATGTAGCTAAGAAGAATAGAGGCCATATTGGAAGACTTGAAACAATGGAAATACTTTAGGGACAAAACAAAAATGCCAAAAAACTACTTGATCGTTTCTACCATATTTTTGTATTTTGATTATTTTTTGTAATTATTGTAAAGTCCTGATCAGGAATGTGAAATGAAATATTGTAATTATCATCTGATAGGATGTCAATTACAAAATACAAAAATCCTCCTCATTTTCTATAAAAAATATGGCTGTAGCAATTTAAGGAATTTTTCCCTTTGTAATGAAAGATGGTACTCTTATTGTATGGATTATTTTTACGATTTTCTTGTATGATCATATTATCATAGCTTTCTCGATCGAATGAAATTATAATGTTTTTAAAATAAAAGAAAAATTAATTGTTAGTGTTTCTATAACATTATTGTGATCACTTATCATTTGAATGTATGGAATCTTTCTAATTCAAATGGAATTATATTTAACTATATTCAATCTTATCTAGTTTTATCCTGATCAGGATAGGATTAGTTTAGTATAGGATTTTATCTAAGAATAGATGTAGGTAGTATAGTACTTTATCTTAGTTTAAGATTTTAATTCATCTGAGAACCTTTGGTTCTCAGATTAATATTTAGATAATAAACTTAGAGTGTAACTAGGCCCACATACTAGTTGTAAACGCCCTCCCAAATGAGAGTCAATCTAATTGGTATTTGTCATCGGGTTTTCTTCCTTACCTATTTTATATTCCTTTTGGACCCATCAACGACCTTCTCACTTGGTCATCCACTGCGTGTTTTTCCTATAGACCCATATGCATTTGACAGAATTCCTATCTAAAGGAAGTGGAACCATATCCCAAGTTCGGTTCTCGAGGACATAGTTATACTCCTCCTGCATAGAGGCTTCCGAGAATGGATTCCCTGTAGTTGTTGCATAGGTCTGCAGGTTTCAAGCTCGAACCATATAGAAATACATGGGAATCATTGGTTCATTAGTTGTGAGTGCATGAGGAGGATCCACAAATTGAGATCTCATCCTCTTTGATGTGTTGGATCCCACAAAATCTCTCCTACGTCTTGTAGGGTGGTCTATGCCTACTTGGACATCTATGGTGGCTCAACATTTGCATGCTCATGATTGGCATGATCATCATCTTTCAAATCAGATTCTGCTATCAGATATGAACCATGATATGAGTGAGTGGACTCATCATCACTTATGTCTAGTGCAGGTAGTGGTATCGAGGTCTCTACATGTGGCTCAAATGGTGCATGCAAGGGAATATCATCAAACTAAACATTACGATTAATGATGAGCCTGTCCATAAAGGGATTAAAAACCTATAACCCTTCACACCATCTCGTTATCCCCAAAAAATGCATGTGATACTCTGTGGATCTAATTCTTTCCTCTTTTTAGAAGGTATGTGGTCCCATGTGCGTGATCCAAATATTTGAAAGTGGGTAAATTCTGATTTGCTTCCACTCCCTGCCTCAAAGGGAGTCCATTCCTTGTCATAACTCTCCAGAATGTGGTTGGAATAGTTAAGTTCCCCGACCCAAATCTTGGGAGGTAGACAAATTACATGCAACATGTAAGTAGCCATCTCCTTGAGGGACATGTTCTTCCTCTCAGATACTCCATTCTTCTATGGAGTGTAAGGTACTGTGTGATGTGACTATATACCTACCTATGAGAAAATATGTTGGAAATATTAGTTCACATATTCCTACCCCATTTTATGTGAAAGGGATTTTGATATTTCTCCCAAAATGAGTCTCTTCACGTACTTTGAAGTCTTTGACATGCTAAAAAACTGCAAACTTCTTCTTGAGAAAATACATTGAAGTGTGTCGTAAGAAATCATCAATAAATGTAAGAATGTACCTTGATTTGCTGATGGATGTATGAGGAAAGGGTCCTATCATATCACTGTGGATGAGCCTCAAAAAAGAGGAGGCCTTCCCAGCCTTCCCTTTATCAAACCTCTCTTGAGGATGTTTTCCAAGAACACATCCTTGACAAAATCGTTTTGAAAAGTGTATGTTGGGAAATCCGGTGACCATAACTTGTTTGCATAGTTGTTGCATGTATTTGAAGTTAAGATGGATGAATATCTCACACCATAATCTACTAGTATCATCAACATGCATCAATATTAAAGCATAATCATATTTAGCAATGAATTTACTGAAAGTATACAAATGAGATTGGTGGTTTACTTCACCAGTAACAATAGTGAAGTTATCATGCATATCATATATGGTTATAGAATCAAGTGTGAACTCCATTGTTTTTCTTGTACTAGAATGTGTTATTTGATAAACAAAGAGTATATTCACAAAGAGTTTTGGAACATGCAAGGAATTCTCAAAAATTTTGTGTGGGAGTTCTACTCTCCCTTGGTCAATGACCTCAATTGGGGTATCATCTCCGATGAGGTTGGGAGGACCTGTGCATGCAAAAATAGAAGATACAAAATTCTCTATTGCTTCCATATGGTGGGATGCACCTAAATATAAGATCCATGCCTCAAGATAAGAGTTAATGGTAATTAGTGCATGAGAGTTACCTCGTTTGGTTTTATCTTCCATATTATTCTCATCATCCTTGGGAATGTGATCCCCAAGATTGTTCTTTAGAAGAAGTTGCGCTATCTGATCAATCTTCTTCTTCATTCATGCGAACTTGGGATGATAACCATGGTTGCAATAACTAGATTTGGTCTTCCCTTTCTTTCGTTTTCCACTTTGGATCCTAAGGAATAATAAAATGGTTTGGAGTACCCTTCCTTTTTTGGATTTTCATGTGCATTTCCCTTCCCTTTTTTCTTGGTAATTAGATTGCATGTGTTGCTTCTCTCATGCACAAAGAGTGCATGGGAATTGGATCCCTTGATTATATCCATCTTGATGAGCTTGTCTTGCTCATGCATGAGGGATTCAATAAACTAATATAATGTCATCATTTTCCATGTAGATCATGAAGTTAATTTTTTTGTATGGAAAGATGAGACAAAAACAACATAATCTGAACCAAGTTTTTCTAGAATGGAAAGGATTGACTAATTGTGTTGAGTGGATTTTTCTATTTCACATCTCTTTATATGGAGGAGGGACTTGAACTTCATAAATAAATCCTGGATGTTATCAAAATTCCTTGGGGCTAAGAAATTTAGCTTGAACTCAAGCATATGGCCTCTCATTTCATCATGTTTTCCAAAGAGATCCTCCAAATTTGTCCAAATCTAATCTAGTGTGGTACAAGCTTCAATGTGAAACAAAATCTTGGGGGACATAGACATGCAGAGGAGGTGGCAAGCCTCATCCAAGCAGTTGAGATACTTGTTATTCTCAATAGTAAAAGTTGGCTCAATTTCTATCACCATAGTAATCTTATACAAGCCTCGACATATTAGCTAATGCATAATTTTTAGATTCCACTCGAAGTAGTTATGAGGCGTGAGAAGTATTTCCTGTGAGTAATCCATATTTCCTGACTGCATCTTCCTCTTGTACCTGCAAATAGAAATGCTTGTGCACTTTTTCCTAGCAATCAAGTCTCTGATACCATGTGATTTTTTCACAACGAATCTATCTAGTAGAAAATGAACACACAAATCTCGTGAGAGAGAAGAGAAGAGAGCACAATGAAACAATGCATTGTATTAACTATTGAGTAAAATGGTAAAATACACATGATATATTATACATGGCTAAGTGAAGTATCCATAGTAGTGATCTAGATAGATCTAGACACTCACTGATAGAAAATGAAGTAATCTTACACCTAGTCTTAGTTAACTAATCCATGCAACCATCAATTAATCGATTCATACCTATGGTAGTGAGAGAAACACATGCAACTTCTAGTGATAAAACTGAGGTTTCCATGCATGAGTGACTTATACTAGTCTAACTGTGTGTAACTGACTTTGAATTGAAGAGGATCACCCTATTTTGTAGGGGAATATTCACTAGAGAGAATATTCTCATCTAAGCAAGCGTTCTCAACATTGGGTTGTCATCCTTAGCAAAATAATTACCTAGGTGAGTGTGTAATATCTCCAACCAAAATAAAACAAGACATGTAAAGCTGAGAAAAAGACAAAGCATTTAGAATTTAAATCTAAGAGACATGATAACTAGGCCAATAGTATCAAGGCTTCTCGAAGGGAACCAATCCAAATATTCCACCTATTCTAATGGTTAGGTGTTCAAGAGATTCAAAAGTGAAACTTCACTCATGAACTATAACCTTCAGTAAAATTTATCTTCTACAATGATCCAGACAACATTCATGAAAGAAATATTTATCCACTATTTGATTAAGAACATAAATAAATTATTCTGAAATAAAACTAATATGAATAACATATAAACCTACTACAATGAAAATGAAACCTAGAGAAAATAAAATGGCAGTCTAGACCGAATAGGTGGGCCCTTCCAATCAGCTCCACGCTGGTAGAAGAATACCACTCTAAGGGAAAATTGTATACATGATAATTTGTCTTCAAAAAATCAAAATTTTATTAAAGCAGTCTCAACAATACAATATGATACAATTTTTTTTTCTAACACGTGAATTACATTGATCTCCTCCACAAATTTATTTATCCATGAAAAGTGGGAACCAACTCAAAACAATCTTTATCAATTTAACCAAGTAATTGCTAACAAATAATTTTGAGTTCTTACAAATATGGGTGTAGCATGTAATTTGGGAAAATCTCGGTTGAATATATTCCTAATATCCTAAACCATTTCTCATTTTGATAAATTTAGGCCTAATTCTAATTATATCTCATTCTGGACAAAACCCATGTTTTTGTTTTCCAAGATTTGTCTTCATTGCCTCAGCAATCACACTAGAAGTTAGTTGTTTAAAACTACTACTAACTTGGAGCAAAATAGAAAATGTCAGTTTTACACCTTTAGAAAATCATCTGGATCTCCCAAAATGTACCTCATTTGGAAATTGGCATTGTTCGTAATCAATTTGGACCCTTTTTCACAAAACCCATGTCTTGTATCTTCTATATTCTCCTTCACTGACTTGAAATTTGTCCCAGAATCTAGCGGTCTAGAAACTGCTGCTTATTTTGGCTGAAGTGTTATTCATGAGTTGGAGGTCCACATGTGCAAATTGGGTGCAAGCTTATTAACATAAAAGTGTTTCAAGGGTCCTAGTGACGAAACCCTTGTCTTGGATTCCCTTATATAACTTTGGAAGTATGACGAACAATGATGTGATGCGGGTTACGAGACCTCCAAGTAGGTTACAAGGTCTCAAACTAGGAAAAACGATAATTACCAATAAAACAACTTTGAACTTCTCTAATTCATCAAAAATGATGGGAACGCCCTAATAAACCAATGAAATTACCTTATTATCCTTGAATTACCGTTATAGTAAAAATAGATGAAAAGGATGGTAATTGTGGTGGAAGGAGTGGTTTAGATAAGGAAAAAGGGGTTTATTGGTAATGCAAATGACGTCAAATTGGATTCCTAATATCTCCCCCATTCCCTATATTTTTCATGTCCTCATGCAACAAATGTATGTAAATATATATGTAGTTGATTTCTTCATATTAAAAACCTCAAAACTTCATTAATTTAACTGTGTCAAGAGGTAGTACCAATGGATATCCTTCCTTTCTTTTACTGACCCGAGTTTCCTTTCCACGGTCCTGGTATGAAATGTTGATGGCTTGGTTTTCTTTTGCCTCTTATATGTATCATATCATTCTCTGTTGTCAATTTGTTCACTTAATACCAAAAATTTCCAAGAACACAAAGCGTTTCCATTCATTCCTAAAAATTGGATATGTCATGATGGCATGCTATTACAATCACTTGCTAGACCCCTAAAATTCTATTTCAAGTGTTCAGGAAGTACCATCTCTGCGAGCATAAAAAAAGAGTATATTGGCTACTTATTTTGATGACAATATTGAATGAACTATTCCAAACAAGTTTGACCATGTGATAAACTTCCAATTTGATCTGAGATCCAGAACCAACACAAAGGATGAATTAAAATGCTCCATCTCTTTACTACCATCCAACTGAACCAGTGCTTTGGACATATCTGCAGGCCAACATATCTCAAACCCTATAGAATGATTGAATAGGTGCATAATTGAAAATCCACCTCTTGTTTTATGTGCAAGATCATCTAACGTAGGTATCAACTGAGCATATGTTGTAATAGGTGTAACTTCACAATTCATTAGACCATCTGAAAATTACCTTATTACAAATTCTTTGATTTGAGATTTGAGGGTAAACTCTCTTATTTTTTTCTTCTTTAGATTTTTAAATATCCAACGTCATAATCTTTTCCAAGAATTTCCCTAAAAATGTTGGTCGCATTGATAGAATACAAATGTTGGGATCCACTGGAGAAAAAAAATCATAAAATTTTGATCGCTTGTAATAAATTTGGCATATAGAGTTGGAGATCTGCAAATGTCAACAAAATATCACCTTACAAGTGCGTAATTGCAACTAGTTCCTTTTCAATTCTCCAAAATGATCTTTATCAATAACATCCACTTTAGCATAATGCTCTTTCTAGAACTCAAAGATAGATATTTTTCCTATCAGAAACTATAACATTCTCTTGAAAGTTCAGATTGAAATAAACGACCCTACAAGCCTATGTTTATTCAAACTCTGATAACAATATGTTGAGGATCGATTCTGTGTCTCTGGATGATGGATATAATGTTAATTGAAGAGATCCCAGCTTCAAAGCCACCATAACTCCAATGATATGATATTGGATTCTCGTAGAGATAAATCGTTGGCCACATTTCCTTTCTTCAAATTCGTACCCACAAGAAACTTGTCATACAATTCATTCCAGGATTGACCAGTGGAAGAGACCACCCTTAATTTTAATTGTATGATGCGTTGGTTAGAGTTTAAGGATCAATTTAGACTCAATCTCCTAAAATGAGCTCATGGGAATCCAATTCGGCCCCAATCCCGCAGAATGTTTAAATTTTTTTTGGAGATGGTAGCTCTAATGAAAATATAGAACTTATGGGTCACTAAAAAGAGTTTCCATTGTATTTTTCAAGGAAATAGACCCAACATCAAGGGCTGTAAAATTCTCTCCATGCACCATTGAAAAAATCTCCATAGAGGGATTATCTATGAAAACTACACAAACTTTTCCAATCTCAAATATGGTTGGAAAAGTACCATATGAAATTTATTCTATTAATCCCACAATAGATGCTTTCACAGAACTAGGGTCGAGTTCTTCTTGGGTACAAACTTTGATATAAAGATTCTCCAACATCAAGACAAAGAACTAATCTTGGATTTCCAAATTAATTTAGTTCCCAAATCCATGAGGATATAGCAGTGGACAATGATCTAACTTTGCTTTGTTCACATAATGTCACCTCTACCTGCAGAACTTAACTCTAGTAAAACATATGTTGTAACATTGAAACTTCCTTCTTTGTCACCTTCTTGAAATCGATACTCTTTAGAGAAATCCATGTCTTTATCAATGGTAAGCCTGCTTAAAATAACATAAGAAAAATGACATGGATTCACTGAGACTAGTAAATCAAGGAGGATGAAGTCATCATTCCTGAACAATAATGAAAATCTAGGAATATCAGGAATACCAACCACAAATAATGCTAGAGGTCCAGGTAAACTAAATTGTGACCTTAAATGAATATTCCTCTCCTTGGTATCACACACTAAAACTTGCAATTCATTTTAAGTAGTTCCCCCTTATGCAATATGGAGGAGAATAGCTAAATCTACAATGGACTCTCCTTTGACTCCATTGGGTATACTATCCTCTGTACTCATCAACAGTAAGTAACACTACAAGAACCAATATGTTGAAACATCCCAAACAATAGAGAACCCCTTTTTTTTATGGAAAAATCCACTAGAAACCTCTAAAAATATGATAACTCTTTCCTGATTGCACCAAGCTTCCTCATGTTGCTGCAAATCCGAGGGTAGGAGAGTATGCAAGGGTACTCTTCTTTGATAAATTCACAACACTAGTGAGGAAATTTGGGGAGAGAGGTTGATGAAGTTGAGAGCTTATTTGAATCCTCGTAGTGATTCAAAATAAGAGGAGTTCAAGTGAAATTAGTAATGATTGTATGGGTTGTTCATAATATAAGGATCGTGCATGTACAGAGCAAAGATCATGGGTGGCAGATTAATCATGGTCAAGAGTTCATATAAGGACAAGGAAAATGGATAAGGGTAGTGCATATAGGTATAAGATAGGATGAGATATCGGTAGATCATAGGATTGTTAAATATTATACAAATATTTAAAATGAGCTCAAAGTAAATGTGGCTTAAGTTTCCCATGTCTTCATTAAACTAGAAAAATAAAAAGTTGGATTATTACCTCAAGTTTACCTTATAACACATGTCGGAATGGATGAAAAAAAGGAAACTTGAGACTGTTGTTACTTTGATCTAAGCCTATGAGATCATTGAATGCTTGTTGTTGAACCAACTAAGTTGATGGTGTATAAGGGATGAAAAAATGATGACATTTCTAGTGTTGAGGCCGATTATTGCACAAAGATGAAACAAAAATGAGTGACATTTTTTTATGTAGACCCATGGACTGATGGAGACAAGAGACTAGAGTTTCTTAGAAAACTCTAGACTCTTACTTTTGAGCTAACAAACTTCAAATTTCAAGGCAGACGCCATCCAATTTGTTACAGGTGATCATGTAACTAATATAGGGGTCTTTGAAAACAATGGTTACAAGACTTCTTGTAAATGATGAAAATGACAAAAATATGAATGATGATGCTATTCTTGGAAGGATGGACATATGTAATACCATTAGCTTTGAATCACAAAGTGAACTGAATGATAAACTCCTTTTCTGAAATAACCATTCCTTGCTTTGAATTTTGATGTGTACTGCAGGATGAGGTAGGAGCTACGTGGAATATAATGCAAAATAGCTAAAGGTTGAAGATGATTCATTTCAAGAATAAGAGTTGTTGAGATTCTGGAACTGATGAAAATTGATTTGAATCTTTTGAAGGAGAATCGAATGACAATCTTTATTGGAACAATATATAAACACACTGTTATAGGATATCAAACTGCTGCAAACTATTGTTGATACCGTAAAGACATATAGTCTTCATCCTTATCCCCTAGTTGTAAAATTCAATATATGTGAATAGGTTTAATTGGAGTCCAACATAGAAATAAATCATTGAATTACCAATCAATAATGTGAATCATTAACTAATGTGAGATGACCCACCATTAATGTCAATGGGAATCAAGGTACAAAAGTACATTCTAGTTGGTGTGAATAAATGTGTTGGAATAAAAAACCTATAGAATCCATGAGTTAAGGGAAATTGATGTATTCCCCTCCTGATAGTGAGAGAACCTTCAGCCCCAAGATACTTACAAACATATCTAATCTCAATCCGAGATGATGTGCTAGAGTTGATGGGATGTGAATTGTCACAAGGTGGGCCTTAATGAGTCCCACATCATCCAACAAGAGAAAAACAAAAATGATTTTGAAGGACCATAATATGAGATTGAACCAACATGTAGAGATTTATTAAGAGTCTTTTCCTACCATTTACCCGGTTTTCAAGAAAAAACTCATGTGTAGTTGCGCTAGTAAACTGGTTTTCACAATTGGACTTATTTTTCTCTTTACTATTTTATTTATTTATTTACACTATCCCACTTTACTTGGGAAAAAAACATTTCCTCAAGTGTAGGAGCATTTCCAGTGTATCCATTTACACAATAATCTCTTTGTTAAATTCATATCCAAATTTGAAAAGTATACCTCCATGATTGTCACGATATGAGAGACCAGTTGTTCTAGTTGAGATGGTTCCAAGAAATGATAAACAATGGAGAAGTATGGTGAAGTAATGATTATTTGGAATGAGGTTTCGATATAGTCTTTTTCTCCTCGACTCTCTTCAGTTGTCATTCCATAAATTTCTTTGGAAATTCTCTCATGAAACCCTTGAATACATGAGGGATCTAGTGACAATCATGCGATGATCTTTGGCTGTAGTGTCTATTCTCTGTTTGATGTTATCCATGAGTCTTATATATGCTTGAAAAGTTGATTAATGAAGACTTCTAGGTGTTATTATTGTGGATTGGGCTCATGTATTTCCTTTACTTCTCGAGATATAGATTCCTTCCTTGTGACAATTCTGAACACTAGTAACAAATGAGAGATTAGTGACAAGGTGACCAAAACATTTGGTTACCACCGTTTTTTCAAGTGATAAATGACCAAAATTGATAAATCTTAATTAATGTAACTAATATAACTAAAAAATACCAAGATAAATGACCAGTTTGGTCATGAGATAAGAACTAAACTAAAAATGACGAAGACAAATGACCAAATTTGGTCACGAGATAAAACTAGCCTAACCTACCTATCTTAATTTATTAAACCATTTCACGCCATTGCAAAAGGAATATCATGGATCTCTACGAATCAAAACTATCTTCCATCTTCTAAATTATCTAAAGGTGATACTTTATATTCACTTGGGAATCAAGGATCAAGATATCCAAGTATCTCAAGAAATGACATGCCGGTAGCTGAAAGAGAGAAGGGTGCACAAACTGGTACCCTTTATTGAACCTCCTTTTGTAAATTTAATGTCTCAAATTATTTTCCATCCATGGAAAATTACTTTTTTGTTCTTGGAGTTTCAAAGTATAGAGGATATTATCAGGCTTATAATATTGAAAATTGTTAATATATTTTTATCAACATCATCAATATTCAAATAGTGATTTATACAAGCTCTTAGAAGCTTTGTGTCTGGAAACATTATTGATCTTGATCTAAATACATATAATCAATCAAGAGGAACATATCTAGTAGACACAATGTATCTTTTGAAAGGCTATTAACAGTTACAACTAGCTGGTGCTTAGCCGTGAGGGAGGAAAAATAGTTTCTTAAAAGAAAACATAAACCAAACACGCTATAAACTACAGAAAAAAACAATCCCCTGCCCCTCATGCATTTAATCACAGAAATTACACTACAATAGAGGCATTTCTTAAAGAAAAGTGAAACATTCATAGCACCTTTTCTTTTACTTCATTTCTGCTCCTCTAGTTGCAGTGGTATCGTCTCGGTTCGATTCCTGTCATCTTTGAAAATGGCCATGCCAATGAGTGAAGAGGACAGTATTTTCGAAGGTGAGGACGAGCTTTCTTCAATGACCAGCGAAGAGCTTATTAGAGGATATCTCCTGCTCGAGAACGAGATTTGCATTCTCAAGATACCACAACCTGAAATATGTATTTCTCCTTTTTAAAACAACCCATAAGCTTTAACCTCCTCTTCTTATCATTAACTCTTCTATGGTGATTTGAATTGCGGGATGAAGTCCACAGGACAACACTAGACTTAGATGGCATGAAATAAAACATAAAGGAGAACCAAGAGAAGATCAAATTGAACAAGCAACTTCCTTATTTGGTTGGAAATATTCTCGAGGTAAGTTATGTTTCTGCACACAACTATTTATATTTCTGTACATTTTATTCTTTCTTCTATATCTTGAATCATTTTTTAACCTAGACTGAGTGGAACCATATTGTAAGCTAGGATCTGTCTAAAGCCCAAATGTTATTTTTTACTGCATGAATTTAATTTTGATTTTTGGGTTCAATTCTTTGACTCCACAGAAGAACCCCTTTTTGTAAAACATTTTAATTTTTAGGATACTTGGCTGAACTCAAGCTAGCCCTATCCTATAATGGAATATGGAAATCCGTATGGTAGCCTCTCTCCTATCCGTTAATTAAATGCACCAGTCAAGTAGAGTTGGTATGTCGAGGTCTGGTGTTTACGGTAGAACCATTCAAATCATAGTAGAACTATTTGAATGGAACAAGTAACGTCATATTTTTTTGTGGGAGGTGTCATCGTTGATATGTATGCTAAATGTGGGTTTGAAAATGATGGAAACAACGTGTTTGATGAAATACCTGAACGAGATGTCTTATGTATTGCAATTATTGTTGATTGTGTGTATAATGGACATGGGCATGGGGCTTTGAAGTTTTTTAATGCAGTGCAACATGCATATGTAAAACCCATTGCAGTTATTGTGGCTAGCTTGCTTCCCGCTTGTGGTTTTTTAGGAGTTATATAGCCAAGTAAATGGATCCATAAGTGCATTATTAGAAGTCGATTTTGTATTTTGGTGCTCACTGACTCCTTCGTATTGAACAAGATGAGCATCAACAAAGTATTACAGGTGGTGGAATAGAGGAAATATGGAGCACACATTCCGCAAGATCTTTGATAATATCTTCGACAATAAAGTGATGATAGTAAGCGCTCCCTCTATTGATTGTCATAAGCTTCTTCTCCTTTAATTCCCCTTTCATTTGCCATATTTATATGTCTGTAAAAGTAGAATCTTGGTTAACTATCTGATAATATATATCTTCTTTGCTTGAGTTGTGTCAATTTAAAATTCTGTGAAACCTTGCTGCCATATGTTCTCGAAACAACTTCAATTTCCATGGATTTCGGTATTAGATTCATTCTTTCTTATGATTTATGTATTTACCTTTTAAACCTTGGGAAACATTCATTATTCAATTTTCTGGGTTATTTATCCCTATTGTGAAGTTTGTTATAGGTTTGGAGAAAATAGTGGGAAACCTTTGTTTGTTGACCGATCTTCTGGGTGACATTCTTCATTTGGTTTATAGGTTAATTGGGTATATTTTTCACCTTCTCAAAATCCCTAAAAAGACTCAATGATTCATTAAGGAAAACTCAACTCACATTTACCTCTGTCCAAAAATTGTCACAAATCTGCAGAAATATGCAGTGATCCACTCTAGTACGCTGATAAGTCTTTTGGACAACATTCTGGCATTATTTAAGCCACTTATTAACTAGATTTACAATTATTCCAGGTGACTTTTCCAACCATTTACTGTTTCACATATTTGATGGTAAAAAAGGGGGTCATTTATGGAATGTTTTAATCATAGCACCATCATTAATAAACCAGATTTAAATTTTGAGGTGGAAATATACATCCCCATACTTCTTATTTCGAAATTTGGCAAGGATTTTAAAACAGTCGGATCATAGTATACCTTTAAATAACTTGAGAGATCCTATTCTTATATGTCCCGAAGGTATGATTATGATGGAGACCCCACCCTCTTATATGTCCTGAAGGTATGATTATGATGGAGACGCCACCCTCTCATAGGCTCCGCTTGACCTCCCAGTCTAGGATCGTTCTAGTCGGGAGATGAAATCATCTCATTGTGTCCCTCTGAGCCCAAAATATCAATACAAATGTACAAAAAAAACTCTTCGCGAATGCATATTTTCATTTTTGAGAGTCCCCGAGCTCTTACAAAGCCTCCTTGGAGACTGAGGGCCAAAACCGTGCACCAAAGCTTCAAACCCCGAAAGTTTCGGGACTTCGAGACTTATTATCCCTCTTATCTCTTAACAAAAATTTCGTGAACTGCCGAACACTAAGCGGTTGGATCAATGGTTCACAATGAACACCGAGATCAACAACTCAGATTATGTCTTCAAGATTCGACGATTTCTTCACAATGCTCTTTTTCACAACTCTGCCGGATTGTTGAAAAGTAATTTCTCCGAGTCTCAGATCGATGGTCCACAATGCTCCAATCGATGGGCGGTCCAGATCATTTCCCTTTGGGCTTCGGTGATTTCCGTTGGTCTCCCACACGACACAACTCCTTGTATCTCCCGAAGTCCAAATGTCACAGAATTATCCTTCCTTGATGTGTCCCCTCCTAGATCAACGACTAGGATGCCTTTGGGACCTTGGCGAATTTTCTCCCATTCTGCACGACAATTTGATTTTTCCGAAGTGAAAAGTTCCCGAACTGTGGGATCTTGTGCCATGCATTCTCCCCAATAGATGGTTGGGATTGACTTCGGCCTTTAGTAGTACAACCAACACTAAGCTTTATTTTCCTCTGGATTATCGCACCTCCGGATTAGGTGCCATGTGTCCTCTCTATGATCAACGGTCTAGATCAACTCCGAGCTTCGAGACTCCGGAGAGCTCGACCTCTTCTTCCTTATATTCTTTCGAATAATTTACCCTTCAGATCTTCTAATCTTCCGACACGTGTTCTCTCCAATGGACGACCTAGATGAACTACGGGTCTCCAGGACTTCGGGGGTTCCTCCAATCCTAACTTCTTTCAAAGTGCTAATCCACTAGAGTACATGATCTGTTGACACGTTTCCTCGCTTTTTGGATGACCACGATTCAGTCCATCCTTCAGGACTTTGAGGGTCCTGAATTCTCTACATGTCGAATCCTCCAAATGCATGAATTCCGAAGGACTTTGCCGATTATACCTTGCACAACTCCTCCCGATCCAATGACTGTCCTCTCTCCTACAAACTCCCGAATAGATCTTGACAGTAGATATTCAATCCTCGATAAATCCTCCTTTAAACTTGATCTACGGATTCTCCAAACACGTGAAGTATTAAATACTTACAGGGTTAAACCCCATGCTACTTTTCTAGATCTAAGGGTGACAAAAGACTCTGGATCCTCTCGAATAGATCTCCACCGTTCAACTTTTAAATAATAACTAATCTTCTCCTCCTTGAATATTCCGACCTCTATCCTTTTTGATCTTGACTGCACGAGATAAATAGAATCTCTGGTGCCCTCCTATGCACTCCTCTAATACTTTAAATATCTTAACTTGAAAATTTTCTAGGTCCCTCCTGTGGAACTCTTATGCTCACTATCTCTTATGAGCTTTGTTCCTTGAGGTATTTCAAACCTTTGGAGCACTCCTTGCATCCCTATAACTTCCAACAAATTTTAGAATTAGATATTTATGAGAAAATCTCCCCACACACTCCTTGCGCTCATCTCCTCTGAAACTTCTTCAGCACTTAAATAAAGTGTTTTCCCGTTGCAATCCTTGCATGGGTCTTCTCCAATATTTTCTCTCCACTGCGCAATTGTGAACTCTCTGCACTTAAACTGAACAAATGTGCACTCTTTTCACTTCCACTGTAAATTCACGTTACCTCTCCTGAGCTTCTGAGTCTATCTCGACTCGTCTTATGCACTCCTTGCGGGTTCTGTGCACTCCTTGCACCGTGAATCTTAGAAGAGAAAACAAATGAAACTTACAGAAACATCAAAGGTTGCTACACGTAACCATGAAGAACATATCAATGCATAAAATATACATAAACAAATAACACACAAAGAGCATAAAGAAACATCACATGTAGTCAAATAACTTAGATGAACACAACACCATATATGTAGAATCAAACCTCTCTTCTTGTATTCGTTCATTAAAATATGTACATGGACTCATACATCTCCTTGCAAGTCTTCATAAGCTTCAAAAACTCTCTCAGCATCAATAACAATAACGTTCAACAACAATAACAATATTAAACAACCTCATTTGGGAATTCAATAGATATATTTATACAATGAAGAGATTCTCGAGCCTTCCCCCCAGACTATCTTAAAGCTATCCTATCATAGTTAATTCATTCGTCTACTAAGGAATATTACACTGAATGGAAATTACATTCATATATGAGTCAATACTCAGAGTCTATACAACCTTATCTGCTAATTAAAGTGATTACAATCCTTGGCAGCCTTATGTGATGGCTCAAGCCTCAAAATATTTAAAATATTTAAATTACAATCCTTTCAAAATCAAAAGACGTGCTCCTCCTTGGAATTCAAAAACCAAATTGAAATCCACACACTAGGCGTTGAGGTGTCCTCCACCTGGCTTCTTTAATGTTGATGGTGATGCTCCTGCATCATACTCCTCTAGACAAAAATTCATGGACTCCTGTCCATGAGCTCTTGCACTATTTTCACATGCTTCTGAATGTCAGATTCATTGACCCAACTAGAATCCTCTACTGGGTCACCCTTCCACTTCACTAGGTACTCAAAATAAGTCTTCCTCCTGGTCTTCTTACCAATCCTCTGATCTATGATCTTCTCCATCTGTGGCTTTTCTATTTTTGGCATATTCTCCCATCTTTACAACCGCTTTCAACAAGTCTTCCTTAGCAGTGTTGTTGATACCGAGAGGGGGGTGAATCAATATCAAATACAATTTAAAAACATTTTCAACTTATACTTAAGCCATTCAATTATATTCAATGAGAAATGAATAATATTATAAGAGTTACACCAATACACCACAATACACCATGCACAATATATGAGAAATAATCAATAGTTATTCTTCAAGAGAAGTAATGACTTCCAAAGGTAGCTATATCTTCCAAATGTAGAGGGAGGGATAAACCTCCAAGAGGAAGATACAATCCTCCAATATCAAGAGAGGGTTGAATTCTCCATCCTTTCCCCTTCCTTCCACCCAAGAATTATGTGAGAGATAATAAAACTTTACATTAAATCATCACCATCAACCAACCATCACATAGAACCTGATAATGCTTCCCGAGACTTCTTCAATTTATGCAATTCTTCAATTCTTGGAATACTCTGATCCTGCAGATAATATTAATCAATGTATTCTTTGAAACTTCTCCAAGTTTCACTCCTTGAATCCTCCCCAAAAATAAGTTATAGAGAGAATGATAGACCTTGTTTAATTCTGGTTTATTCAGGCGAGTGAACTTGTACAAAATTCCCCATGCTCAATATTTAACGTCAGATTCTGAAACTATCACAAAAGAAACTACAGTCCGTAATATTTCCAATGAAATTGGTTCCACTTCATTTGGATTCTCTATGAATAATTTATGACTGTTTTACCTGGAACACCTATTTATTGACTAGCTTCAGGACTAGTCAAAAACCCTATCTTCCACAGAGTGTATCTCCATAATTATAGAGAATCAAGCGATGAAACTTTTACCAAAAGTACCTTGATATGTATTCACAATACCATAGCAATTTCACCATCTGAATCGTTCTAGAAAAGAATTTATAGCGAAAATGGTAAGATGACCTGTAAATAACATACCTTAGAACACATCACCAAAAGACTTCATTCTCCCTTGAAATCCGGCCTTCTTTATTTATGATTTCCTCTGAAATTCAACTTAGGTATCAAATGAATGTATAATGATATTTATTTATACCATTTATGTCACTTCCTTTTAACATTAGGGCCGACCTAACACTTTCTTATTTTGTAATTCTTTTCTTTAATTATCTCCAGGGCCTACATATACTTCCTTCTTCGATTCACTTTGTCATCTTCAAAAATTAATTTCTCCTCAACCATGAGGATCCACGTGATGTGCCACCTACCACCGGAAACAACATGATCTATAATATTCATCCATGGGTTTTGTTTCTTCATGTACATTGTCCTTCATGTCCAAATACCTTCATCAATATTGCAGTCCAAAACCAATGGCTAGGGTTAACATCAATGACAACAACCAATGTTCCAACAAGTGTCTTCTTATGCAACTTCTTCAACTTCCATTTATTCAGTCATAGCTTCACTAATGTCACCAACATCAGGTTCTCTTCTCTGTGTTGTCTCCATGGCATCCAATCTTGCACGAAGTTTCCTCATCTCTTCTTCCATGGATGGATTTTCTACAGGTTTGTCCCTGCGTCCTCTTGGTGGCATGGTTCTTAATTTTTTTCACATAGAGCTTAATTATGGATATGATACCACTTGAG